>JACWBX010001708.1:0-19082 GCA_014622435.1 Polypedilum pembai | reverse complement strand
AGATTCTGATTAGAAACGAATCTGTTAACTCTGTAATCTGTCAATAAACACTGATCTGTGGCACAAAAATGCGCTTAAGTACTCCAATCCGTGGTCGTGTACTTTCTATTTCTTTTAATAAAATAACGATCGAGTTTAATATACATTGAAAAAGACGTAAAAAGACGTCCGATAGCACAGATCAAAAACAAAACGTCAATAATATTTACCGTTTGTTACGTGTTAAAAGCGCATTTTTCTGTGACTGATCAGTATTTTAGAGAAAATACGTTACTCAAATCTCGTGATCAAAAGCAACGTGTTTACAAAAAAAAGTTTAATTAAAAAAACCGTTTTGGAAAATACTATAGGATACAGACAGAAGAGCGTACAATAGCATCTTTTTCCACATAAAAAGAAAAAAAGAGAACATTCATATAACCTTAATTTTCTATACAAAAACGTGAAAAACGCTTTAAAGATTATGAGATGCCATAGAAATCCTTGGAAGTTAAATTTTTGAGCCTGTCAATTATGACGTTTAATTCATCATCTGTACATGGTGGGCAGATGAATGAATGAAAAGTGCTATTTCGTTGGTTTTCGTTTGGATCAAAGTATTGTTGCTGATTAAAGTTACTGTCACATGAAGCGAAAGAATTGATGAAGTGGTTATTGAATTTGTTCGTGATTGATTCAATGTCCGTGATAATTGTTCCATTGATATTTAGTTGTGTGCATGTTGTTTTATCCGAATTTGATTTATTGTACATGAGTCTGTTTATGTGTTGCCATATACGCTTTGGATTATTCAGGTTGGTGGACAGTTGTTTCTTGTTATACTCGAATTTAGCTTTCCTTACATTTAGTTTAACTAGTCTTTGGTATGATTCAAGTGAACTTTTCAGGTAATGACATTGGGGGAATCTACGCACTAATCTATTAAATCTATTTCGCGCTTTAATGATCTTAAGTACTTCTGTATTAATATATGGTTTGGTCTGTCGCTGTGTGCATTGAATGTCATAACTATTGGCTTTAATAATATTGGTTAACTCAAACATATATTCAGTAAAAGAGTCGGTATTAATACCTTCAATGAGTTTACGCCTAATTATATTATTGTGATTAATTCGTCCAAATTTTAGTGGAGCAGAAAGTTTTGCTGTTGATTGTTTTGATGGACGAGACGCAAGAAAAATAGCCTTATGATCGGCTATGAAATCAAAAAGATAAAATGAAAAGCTAATGCTATTGTCATAATAATGAAGATCAGTAAAGACATGATCAATGCACGTTCCAATTTGATTCAATGAGCCAAGTCGAGTTGGGAAATTACGAGAGGTATTATTTAGGAAGTTAAAACCTTCAAAGATTAATATTGTTAAATAGATTTATATTGAAATCTCCAAAGTAAAGTGCATTTTTGTGACTGTTAAGTACAGTATCAAGAACGTTGAAGAAAAGACGACCATTTGGGTCTAGATGATTATTTGGTTGTCTATAAACAATAGCAAATTTAGTTTTCTGGTTCTGTAATTCAATGAGTAAAAAATTGTTATTCAGAAAGTCTCTTTGGTACACTAAGTTAGCTTTATCGAAAGATTTTAAGACGAAAACAGCCACACCTCCGCCTCTACCTTCATTTCGTACACAATGATATGCAGTGTAATTAGGGAGATTGAAAAAGGGTATATCAGCACTACCTCTCAGCCATGTTTCAGTAATAAGTACGACATGTATGGCATATTCGTAAGCATCTAAAAAATTTTCTAAATTGTGAAGAGAATTCCTAAGAGAACGCGCATTAATATACAAATAATTAAAAGAGTCAGAGAAATTTCCTGAGTCGAGCCCGTTGAAGTGGTTGACATTTAAGTCAACATTACAATTAAAGTTCATTGTATTTCATGTTTAATAAAGCAGAAGTAAGTGAAAATAGATGAGAATATTTACTGAGAAAAAGCAAATTCATAAGAAAAATTAGTATCAAAGATCTTTACCCGGATCGACTCGGGATTAGTGAAAGTGAAATCAGATTAACAGTATACTAGGAGTTACTTAAAGTTAAGTTTAGCTAGTGAGACATGAATTGTATTTAGATTCACTTATAATTGTAATATGATACTTAAGAATTCTTATTGTTTGTTGTTGAAAATTTTTGAATGATTTGTTGTGCTACAACTAAAGAGTCAACATACATAGGTTTATTAGACCCAGCACGAACAGTTACCAATCCATTAGAAATGTAGATGGCAACAGATTTTTTAGGCAGCGATTTACGTAATGTGTTGAAAATCTCGCGATTTATATTGGTCATTGGTGTTCGGAAATCGATAGATTTTGCAACGTGCTCATAATCATGACTATATCGTTCACCTAAGAATTGGAGTGAAGCTTCCTGTTGAATTTTTTTGCTTTGTTTTTAAGAATTGCAGGATCATAAGTTTAGATTCTTCAGACCAAAAAGTAAAAAAAACAGTGGAAGAAGATTTATCTTTAAGTTTAACAAGATTTACTCGCTTGACACGTGAAGGTGCAAATAGTCCATCTGTCCAGCTATTCAATTTTTCAGACAGATATGTAGACTCAATATTGGTAGGTAGATTATGGATCGACAGTTGATTTGCTAGGTTAAGTTGATCAAGCCTGTTTGTTGCTGTGATGAGTTTTTGAGATTCCTCTTGTTCTTGAGCTAGATTATTTTTGAGTTCACCTATTGTTTGCTGTGTCGTCATAACCTCATATTTTATTGTTTTGAGTTCTTGTTGCATAGTATTAATCGTATTCATGAATGTTTGAATTTTCTCATCCAGTGCATTGAATTTTTGTGTTATTGCCTGCCCATCAGATTGATGCTTAGCTGATAGGTGCTCAATTCTCTCTCCATTTAATTTAATGAGCTCATTGTTAGCTCTAATTTCTTTCAAGATGTCCGCAAAAGCAGCTTCATCCATTTTAGTTTTTTTTACTTCAGAGGATAAGCCTAGAGCTTCAGTGGTGTCGAAAGAAGGTCTTTCTGTCCTTTTTCTTGACTGACTTCTGCTGTGATTTGATTTAATTTGAGATTTTCTTGGAATATGTGTCTTTGTTTCTTCCGGCATCAAAAATTCGTAGTGCACGTTGAGGTTAAAAAAATTAAAAAATCAAAAAGTAACAAAAATGGACACGATTTTATGATTTAGAAAGTTAAATCGACAATGCGCGCTGAGTTGATTTGCTTATGAGTCTGAATATCACTTATTTGCTTTATTTAAAAGCTTAGAATTAATATAACATCTAATTTATTTTAAAAGATGAAAAATTTGCGACTTAAGGGTTTAAACCCACGGTGAGAACTCGATTTGTATTGTCTCATTTTCTTAAAACTTCTGCAGTAAAATGCCGATAATAGTCTGAAAAGTGTGTTCTAAATTTCGTAGTATTTCTCAATTTTTCGTAGCTTTTCGAATATTTTTGCAGTTTTTCGTAGGAAAAAGTTGAAGTTCTTACCCCTTTGCAAAATACAATAAAAAATCGAAATAAAAAATCCAACGACAAAAATTTTGAGTGATCCTACCAGGGTTCACTTATATATTTTTTGATTGTTGATTTCTCAAACTTTAGTCTTTATTCAATACAAACAATTTGACTGATTATTCAATAAAATGATGTAGAAAAAGCACAAATTTCAGATTGTTCCTAAATTTTTGCGACAACTTTTAAATTGAATATTTTCACTTTTACTATTAAAATATAATGATAAAATTTTTAAAAACCATCAATATTAATCGTCAGTGACGTGGTTAAACCACGGTGGTTTAAGCGCATTTTTCTGTTGCAGATTAGTGTTTTGTTACAAAAATTAATCTATTAAAAAATTTATTGAAATTAATTTCGAAACGATTTCAAAAGACTTTTCTATGAATTTGTCTGAAAAATTTTATTCATAATAGACTTCAGAATGCACTGCACAGCAATTACATTTGAAAATATTTTTGAAAAGACATTTTTTTGAAAGGTGAGAAAAATTTTGTGGCAAAAAAAATTAGGCGAAAAAAAATTTTTCTTCCAATCAGATCAAAATTTTTGGAATAACTCGTGAAGGGCATGGAATTTCTGGAAGAACTTTGGTTACACAAGTCTCATGATCGATAACAATAGAATAGCACAAAAGTTTAACGAAAAATCGTTCTAGTAAAGACTAGATAGGAAGGTAGATGGACAAATAATATGTTGTAATCTAATCATTAAAGCAAGTAATTTTGTTTACAATTTGGTAGATGCGAAGGTCTCAAATCATGAAATCAAAAAGATACAAAATTTGTAGAAAAATTTATTCAGAAAATTGCCATTTAAGAGATTTTGCAACATCTGATAAATATGTTATTATGAATATTTATATTTTGCATATCTTTTAGGAGATGAAAAGTTTACACTAAACAAAAGGCAGTCAATAACAATTCATATTTCATTAAATTAATAAGATATACGTACTTTATTGAATCTACTGAAAACATAATATATTCAAAATGTATTACAAGATAAAATTATTAAACGATAAATAATGTAAACAATACCAAGATTGATAATCAAAACTTTAGTAATGTCTAATGAATTTTAAAAATAATAAAAAATCAACTTATTTGTACTTTATAGCGCATATTTCTCATTATTAGAAAGATTTTTTTCATTATTTCCAAAATTTTAAATGCTTTTGGAGTAAAATGCACCTTCATATGTATATTGAATCCTTTTTATAATGTTAGTAAATTAAGAAAACGTTCAAATATCATAATTTTACTCATTTCATCTTTTAGAAATTGCCATTATAACTAGAATGTAAAGTATCAAAATATGTAATATTGATATTTTAAAAATTATTAAAGTACCCTGGTAGTTTCATTCGATCATTAGAAAAGTCTGAAAAAGTTCTAGAAAGTGCAATTAAAAATTTTCGAAAAAAATTCAAATTTCAAAAAGTTTGTTGATAAAAAAATAAAATATCATCATTTAATTAATCATTAATGTTCTTCAATGCAAAAGATGTTGTTATCATATTGAGTTAGATATTATATCAGACTACTTCAGCCTAAAACTTCAAATATTTTGATATTTTGCAAAATTTATTTTCAAAAATTCAAGATTTTTACGGAAAGGGATATGGAATCTCATTTGAAATAAAAAATGCAACGGTCAAAGTCTCGAACGAAACTACCAGAGAAAGTACGATTACTACTCTGACATTTGGGTAACTGCAATATTTTAAAAAACGCAAACATGATATTTATAGCTAAATTTAAAATATTTGGAAAATTTAGATCTCTAATCAGTTTTTTTGACTGATTTCATCAAAATGCTTCCATTATTAAATTCTAATGCAAATAAACTTTCATCTTTAATATTAGCCAAAACTTCGTCAGTCACTAATACAAGGACGTTATTAGGACCATTGATGTACATTTTGAAATTTGATTCGTCATTTAAATTAGAATTGCTACCCCTTGGTGATGATGAAGATGAAAATTTCCAGGAAGACATACCAGGAACTTTATACAGTTTTTGAATTAATTCTTTTGTTGTCGTTGAATGTAGATATACTGCATTGTAAGTATTATTGCCTTCAATGCTCACGAAAATTGTCAATCGTGGCTTTATTGCTCTAATGTATAAAAAAAGAAAGTTTGAAAGAAAAGAAAAAAGTTTGAAACATAAACATATATCATGCTTACTTTGCATGAAGAATATTGTACATTCTAATTCCATCAGCAAGGCCACAAATTTGAATCAGATCCTCTTTTGCTAGTCTAAAAATAATATTTTATTAAACAATATATTGATAATAGTACGTCATTACAACCTCAATAAATCGCATCCGGAAAAGCTATTGAAAATGTTAGAATATGCTCCCAAACGATGAAACAAAAGCCATTGTGAAAGCTGTTGTGGAGAAGAATCTTTAGTGATTACGATAGAATTTAAATCATCGCTATCATAATTTTGAGTTGAAACAACTGTTTGATCTAATTTGCACAATCCATTTGTTGATGAAACATTTCCGATTGACGTAACAAATGGCATTAATGTATTTATATTTGATGGAACATGAATTGGTGATGTTGGAATAATAGGCGAAAGATTGCGTTTGATACTAAAAATATATGAAAATAATTACTTATTACTAAGTAAATCAAAAACGAGTCAATAATGATTCTTACTGTTCTGGACTGTAGGAACCAATTGTTGATGTAACAATATTTTCACTTGAAATATCATTTAATATTGTGCATTCATAGCTTCTCTGATATTTGTCTTGTTCACTAAGTGGTCTTTTTTGGATTCTTTCACGATCTTGTTTATGTTTTCGATCGGCTCCTTTAAGTTTAAATACCTATATAAATGAAAATTGATGTAGAATTTATGTAAGAGTACACTGAGAAAAATGTTTTTTAGCTGGCATAAAGTTTGTGCCAATAAAGCACAGTTATGAGCCCTAAAAACCAAACTTTATTAGAATCATAAAGATTTTTATGACGCTTATAAAACTTTTCTACCATTTATAAAAAGTTTTATGAGTCTAATAAAGTTTTCTTTTTAGGGCTCATAACTGTGCTTTATTGACACAAACTTTATGCCCGCTAAAAAACATTTTTCTCAGTGTACTAATGTTCAATGAAATGTTTTATTAATACGTATACAAAATACTGAATTACTTTAATTTGACAAGCGGCAGCATGAAGAGGTTTTGAGTCAGGAACTCCATCAATATAAGTTTCAATTTGAATCCTGAATGGAACACCTTTTTCTCCACCGTGTTTTTTTGGTGTAAATTCAGTTGAGATACAATTAACTTTGATGTAAACACCAACTTCTTTTAAAGCATCCTTTGAAATTATAAAATTATCAATTTTTAAAAAGTAATTATAACATTAGGCGATTTACCCAAAGAATTTCTGCTGTGTTCAAGAGTGGTGAATGATTGACATGCAACAAACCATATGACAACGGAATATCTATATCTAAAATGCGTTCACCTGGACGACTTGATTGCCATATGCACATCTGTTCTCTCTCCATATATTGTAAACGTCGCTCATGAAAACAAATTTTAATGACACTCTTCATTATTTTGCCACGACATGTTGATAAATCGCCCAACTTTTTAAGTTTAATCTCATAACTCTGTCCTTGATTGAGATAAGTAAGAGTTTCCTCGTTATTTTTGGTAGCAATTGATGTTGCTGCAGCAAGAACGTATTGAAAACGACTTTCATCATTATTACTGACTCCACGAATGCTTTGTTCATCATTTTGTTGATTATTTCCACTACCTCCTTGACCACTGTTTCCTTCCAATTGCTCGAGAAAATTAGCAAGTCCATTGCTACTACTAGTACTTCCATTTGCTTGCTGATCATTAATTTGTTGTTGTTGTTGACCATTAACCATTCCACTTGTTCCCATTTGCTGTGTAACACGCATGCATTGAGTGGGCGACATGTTGCGAAAATGCGTCATGTTAGGACTTCTAGATGCTTTAAGTAAATCATTACCATTGCCGTTATTATTATTGCTTTGGTTTGTAGGTGATGGAATTTCTGTCTTGAACACTGTCAAGTTTGGAAAATTTAACAAAGAGTCACTAGAAAAATTTGAAAAAAAAATATTTAAAATTATTTGATGTAAAAAATCAAATGAAATTTGTTCAATTTTTTTTAAAAAATTATCAATGTTCTTAAATTAATTATTTGTGACATGGTAACGCCACAAATCAAACTGCAAATAAGTTTTTCAATCAGATAATTTAAACTATTTTTTTTGCACGAATTTTAAATAAATTGATAAAGCTAACCATCTAAACATGAGTTAGAGTGGCGCGTTTTAATATTAACTGGTCTAGTGTCTGAAGTGCATGCACTAGAGTATCATATCTGAAAAATTACTTCTAACTTGTCTTCTTTGCACTGAATGACAGTCGGGAACTTTTTGACCAACATCATGTCGGACTATCATTGAACGGCATGCATTGGTCTGTGATAGACACAAATTATTTCATAGCTATAGTGATCTACACGGAAAGACATTTTAAACGCTATGCAATATTCTTATATTAAGAGGCTTTTCGAAGATCATGCGCAAGTGTCTGAAGCGTATGCACTAAGTTTTCATTTCTGACATATTTTCTCTATGATTCATGACATTTGGGAAATTTTTGAACAGCATCATGTCGGACCACTGTTTGTAAATTTTGAAATTTTCGGAGCATATGACTTCATGCCTGAGCACATGTTATTAGGATTTATATATGAAAATTCAAGGGGAAACAACTCTTAATAGCGAAAACAGTGTAACTATTGAAACTCAAAATTTTTGTATAAAACTAACAAATTTTTTTTGTTAATTTGTTAAATTTTTTGATAGAGTTCTTCCCCCCTTATGAAAATTCATTAGTGACATATTTTTCTGACATTAACGAATATTTATAAAAAAACAAAATTTTTGACTCAAGAGCATGAACGACCTCAACTTACTTTTCTCCATCACCAGCACAAACACGGATTTGATAAACTCACCACGTAAACGTGGGTTAGAGTGACACATTTTCACCCAACTGATAAATATTTTTTTTAAAATCTAGTCTTGCGAAAAAATGTCATAATAATAAAACATCGCAACCAACAAAGAAAATAATTAAACAGAAGAGAGTAATTTTTAAAGATCATATTCTAGTGCCTGAACTGCATGCACTAGGGTTTCGTGTCGAAAAAATCACTTCTGTTATGTTTTCTTTATGTTTTATGATATTTAGAAAACTTTTTTGTCCAACATCATGTCAGATCACCTTTGACCACCATGCACTAGCCTGTGGTCAACACTATCCCGAAAAATTTTCAAGCCATCGCACAGTGATCTGAGATTGATGGAAAATGTCAAGGTAGGGACAGATACAAAAAAAATTTTTCATTTTTCAAGCTCGCCTACTGTCAGTAAAAAAAATGTTAGGTTACTAGCTTTTTTTAGAAAGCTTTCAAAAAATTCTTAAATGAGCTGAATTTTCAGTAAAATTTGTTTGGTTCTGACAAATTAACAAATTTTAAACAAAAATTGAAAGTTTTGTTAGCAAAATACCTTTAGAAACAACAGAAAAACTCAATCAAAATTTTTTGAAAAATAAAAAAATTTTTTTGAATCTGTTCCTACCTTGGAAAATGTTCATTTTTAGAAATGTGCATAATTTGAAGGAGGAAACTTTAAATATTTTATTTGAAATTTTCGTTAAAAATTGCTTTTGAAATTACTTGAATCTGATTAGTTTTCAACTTTTGAATATAATTATGACTACTCATCCCTCTTCTATAAGCCAGTTCATATAAACGTCCATATTTGATCGGATGACATGAATAAATGAAGATTTACTAAAATTTATTTTGATCTTGAAAATAGTTCTTGAAAAATGCGACGCACAAAAAGAAAATTTTATAAAATTTCGTAAATTTTAAGCAAAAAAAATTTTAATTTTCAATTACAAAATTCGATATTACGCGCATGTGTGCGCATTTCAAGCGCTTTACAGTAGATGTAATATAATAGAAACTACAATCTAATCGTTTCTGATTGCCTGGAGCTGCCCGGACTAAAACTGTTTCTATAAAAGAATTTTTTAAAATCTTTCAATATTGGCGGCTCAAAATTTTCTCCATTATCCTCTGTTAAAAGCATCGAAATATAAAGGATTATAAAGGCTTTGTTTTGAAGTTTCGTATGAATTGTTTCAATGCAGAAGTAAGTCTTAAATATGAAAGAAATAAGTGATTGAAATTTGGATACGAAAATGTAAACAAAATAAGGCTTGAATTTTATTTGAAAATTAACTATCAAAACAGTGAAATCAAGCCAAAATAAATCAAGAGAATATAGTTTAGACATCTTTCTATTGAATAAAGTATAGTTTATTAGGATATTCAAAATCGTCACTTTTTTTAAAAGCGAATATTTTTGAACCGACTCAGATCACTATGCATCGTTTTCTACTCGTCAAGTACTTTCCAATGATATACAATACTCTTATATTGAAAAATTCTAAATTTTCTTTGCGTATAACCTTATGCCTGAAATTATGGATCGGACGATCAGACGGACGGACGAAGTGGAGCTTTCTTTTTCATAGAAAATGCGCTAAAATGATGCGATAACTCATTCTCATATCGAGATCTATCTAACAAAGAAGAGATATCTCTTTACGACCTTCTGTTCTCGAGTTATGGTTTGGACGGACGAAATGTATGTGTAAGTGCTATCTTTTTTAAAAAAAGCACTAAAAACCATAAACGTTTAGGAATTGTTTTAGTATGTCATAACGTACAATTAGCCAATTTTGACTTTCTCGGAAATTTACAAGGAATAAAAACTTTCACAAAATTTAACAATTATAGCACGAGTTAATATAACTAACAAAAATATATAAAATTTATTTCTTTAATTTCTCTACATAAATATTTCAAATTAACTGAAATATTGATATCATACTTCATTTACTTAAAAGTCTGAGAAATCAAAATTAATAATAAAATAATTTTTAAAAAAATGTATTTACATTTTGAGTTTTATTTACATTTATTATCCAAACAGATTTAAAAAAAAATTAAAAAAATCAACTTTTTCTCAAAATTTTTGAAATTTTAAGTAGTTTTTGTATTCTACTGAACAAAATATGTTATGTTTTATGAGTAATTGTTATTAATCAAGTGTTGTGCAAATTTTTTAAAAGAATCTTCCTTTTCTGATAGGAATAAATACTTTTTCCTTTCAATTCACAATATTATTAAAGATAGGCAATAATTTTAAGTGCGAGAATAAAAAATATGAAGAAATTAGTTTCTTCTCCCGTAAAATTCAAAAAAGCAAATTCCGCCAATTAAAACTTTATTTTTTGTCCAATTAGAGCTATATCGCAAATTAAACAAATAAATAATTCGACGTGATGAATATTAAATTAAAAATCAATATATAAATGATATTTTTTAAATTTACTCACTTGCTGTATTGATTGCTACTCATCAATTCTGTTGACAAGTCTATGTCGATATCCTCTGGCCAAGCATTTATACGTCCTACAAAAATGTTTCAAAAAAACTGGAATCGATTAAATCGTCTAAGATTAGGTAAAAAAATGTAAATAATAATTTTTAATATATTTTCTATTTTTTCTTGCATTTAAATGTTTTTTTTGAATTATTTAAAATTAAAAAGGAATAATTTATATATAAATATTAAATTTTTTATAGATTCATATTTGTCAGATAATTATGATTTGTGATGGACAAACAGAAAGAAATAAAGGAGAAAAAAACTGTTTGATAATGATTTTATTTTCAATTACTTGACATCCATTGACATGTGCATGAAATTATCTGAAAAGATACATCAACAACACACACATCATTCATTAGAGAACAGTAACTGTTGATACATTGTGAACACATTTATTTTCGAATTTATAACAACATTGTACTTCAATTTAAACTTGTATATTGATGTGTTCAACTGCAATTAGCGCACATCTGAAAGTAGCTTTTATAGTCGTGTAAAATATTTATCTAGTATCTCTATAGATAAGAACGTAGTCACTATTATATGTATTTGTATTGTATTGTACTCTTTCGTCATGATAATCTTATCATTCAAACTTACCATTATTGTATCCATTGTTGTATTGATAGCGTTTACGCGAAAAATCTTTATCCATGACAATAAAAATTATTAATAAATTTTTTAAATTTTTTTATGATACTTTTTTACAAATTTTAAAGAGCGTCGATGCTCTAATAAAAAAGAAAATACATAGACACACTGATAAAAAATGACTTTTGCTCTATATTCCAAATAGTTAATCAGTCAAAACATTTTTTTTAAATATTTGTATTGATTGCTACTAATATTTTTAAACTTCTTCCTCCCGCCCGCTATTCTACAGTTTTTATTCTTTTTATGTATTCACATCATCATTTGTTACACTTTACAGTATATACACATTAGTGTGTCATAAGAATAACTCAAAAATCAATGAATATCACACTTTAAAGATGTATATTTGATTACGTTGTACAGAAATAAGCCATTACAATTTTATAATGACACAAATATTAAATATATTATCAGACTTTAATTTTTTCTAGATATATTTTAGTTTCTTTAACATTCTACGGAGCTGAAAAATTCCGGTGCAAATTTTTTCAAGCGCAGAAATGAGACTAAAATTATATATCAATAATAAAAAAATTCTGTGAGCACTGATAAGAAGCTCACAATCTGAAGCTCACAAATACAACTCTTAATGTTTTTTTTTTATTTTACTGGTTTCTTTTTTACTTACTGCAAGCAAGACAAATTTATGAACAGAGTTCCTAGCTGATAACTATTTTTTTCTTATGACGACAAAATACATCAAATTATAAAGTGTACATTTAAAGCGATAAACATTTCTCAGAAGCTACTTTCTAAAAGACTTTGCCTTTTCAAATTACGAAGAATATTTTTATGAATTTTGTATTTCATAAATGAAGTTTTACTTTTTTTATAAACATTTTATAGCTTATAATTAATTGTAATATCACTACACAAGCATTTATCAAAAATCATATTAACATGAAACTATTCTTTTCATCATTATCAAAGTATTATTGACATATGTATGTGAAGAAATATTAATCATATGACAATATATTTCTTAAAACAACTGTTAAAACAAAAATAGGTATCTAGAGTTGTATTTAGGAAATTTTTCATATAAAAATATATTTTTGAAGGTGCTATGCAAACTCATAAATTATTTAATTTTTTTCATTCCTTTATACTTAAATATCTACTATTTTAACAAATTAGTTATTTGGATGAGTTATAACAAGTAATGTGTTTAAATTTTACCATTTATAGTACAAAGTTTTCTAAATTTTAAAAACTGCCACATGATAATGATTAAATGTTTTGTCTAACTAATTTAGTTTGTGCAAAAAAAAAAGCTAAATGCGCATTGAAACATTTATTTTGAAATATCGTTTTTAAATTATCGTGTATAGTATTAATAAAAATAAAAAAAGATAAAAACATAGACGAAACCAGATAAATTTGAATTTTAATTAATACACATTGATGACGTTTTGATGATTTTTACCATCATGTATTGAAAAATAATATAAAGACGTCATTATCGCATTTCTTGATTAATCAAAACTAAAATTTCATCACAGCGTACATTTGAATAAATTGAGAGAAAGAACTTACCTTGACTCTTGCGACGGTCTTTTGTCATTTTGATAACTGAACCAGATTCGGCAGATATGTGTTGCTGTCCATTATTAGAATTATGCAACCAATCACTTTTACGCTTTCGATTATAATCACTTGCATGAGATGTTCCCAAAAGGACAGCTATCATATAAATTAATTATTATTTTGTGTCTTCTTATTAGCATATATAATATATTTACTTTTAACGTATTCTACTGGCCAAGCTTCCTTTGAATTATTTGGTGAGTCGTCATCATCAACAAGATCAACATATGATTTCACATTAGTAGCTTGTTGAATTAAATCGTTGCTTCCGTTGTTCATATTAAATGAACTTTGATTAAGTTGTACGTTATAATTGTTATATGATCGCGTTTGCGACTGAAAATGATTTGAAATATCATAATACAGTATACATTAACTCATTTATACTAAATTTTGCATTAAATTTTTAAATATTACTTAAATAAAATCCAAATTAATTCAAGACAATATATTGTTACAAAGAAAACAGTAAGAATTTTATTTTGAGAGAGTAGTCATTGGACATTTATTTGTGTTGTCATCAACTACCTAGAAATATTTTCAAAAACAATATTTCTTAAAAAATCTTTATAAAATACTGTCATGAAACCATCGAATTTATAACATTATTCAAATGCAATTATGTATGAGAAAATCAACTAGGCTTGATAGTTTCATCATGAGCTCTTTATGAAAAACCCCGGATGCATACACTTATTGTTTTTCGAATTCATTCAAAATTTAAGAAGTTTTTTTATCAAAAAACATAAAAAATAATCATTATTACTATATATGGAAAAAGGATTGAGTACTTTTTTTATTTCAAACATTTCTCTAAAATGAGATCAGCTAGCGTTAAACAGTGAAAAGTATGTTATTACTCAATAAATTATTTATTAAAGAACATACATTTGATCAAATAAGAGTTTATATTTATTTCTTTTTCTGAATTTCAAGCGTATTTTTCTCAAAGAAAAAGTGCACTGTGGTCCGCAGTTTGTTCGTTCGTCAGTCTCTCCAACTAGTCTTTACCAAAAAGGTTTTTAGTCAAACTTTTTGCGTTAATCTATTTGCTTTGGCATTCTGGTGACAATTTAACTCAAAACTTTTTATGAATTTCACAGAAAAGTCTTTTGAAATTATTTTGAGATCAATTTCATTAAATTTTCAATATGTTAAATTGTGTTTTCAAAATGTTAACAAAATGGAAAATTTCAATATAAGAAACGAATTGAACTCTTATTTAATCAAATGTATAAGAGAAATGTTTGGAATCAAGAGCACAATCGGTTCAATTTTAAAAAGGTAATATGTTTTACTAAAACAGGCTTTATTTAATATCGTTTCACCTTAAAACTTTAATTATTTTTAATTTTTTATTTCAAAAAAATTATTTTCGAAAGTGTGAAATAAAATTTAGAATTAAAATTTCAACGTACAAAATTTTGAGTGAAACTACCAAACAACTGGGTAATAGTGACAACATGTAAACTTTTCTTAATAAAAAAAATATGAAATTTGACAAATAATGAATAGGAACAAAAAAAATTAACATTAAAAAGCTGAATTTGTAAAATTTTTAAGTTTTCACCTACAACATATTATTTTTTTAAAAACGAGTTTAAATGTTTAAAAAAAATATATACATAAATTTTAATCATAATTTTTACATGTTAATCTCACGCAATAACGTATAGAGTGACGAGCATTACATATGCAAAATTTTGTTCTTAGAATTATTTAAGTGTGGATCGTAATAAATGTGTGTTTATTACATCATAGCTATTTAATGAGAACACTTGAAAATTTACATAATAGAAAAAAAACAAGAGTATTGTGCTGACAAGAATCAAAAGCATTCGATATTTACCTGTTGTTGTGAAGTATGTTGATATGTAGGATACTCAACACTACTATCACTAAATTCCATTATTTCGTCGTCGTCTTGGTAAATTGAGGCATCAAAATGACAATTGTTGTGAAAAAGCCAACCGAACTGATCACTCAAACTTCTGGCTGAGGTACGGTTAAAGCCATTTGCATCAAAATTAAAATATTTTTAAATTTATTTTGCGTGATTATTTTGTTGTTTGTTTTTATCACAATATATTAAATTTAAAAAAAATGTCCTATCACAATTCTAATTACTTATGTTTTAAACTGTTAGCTTTCACTACATTTAATTTCTATCAATATCAATCATATATTGTGTCTATTATTCAATTATTTGAACTAGATAACAATTTTTTTAAAGTTATTATTATATTTTTATACTTTATATTTTCAAATTCGTTATTTTATGCAAACGTTAAAAATTCGTTTGAATATTATAGGCACACGCGTGATTTAGAAGATTACAAAAAAGGAATTATACAACTTTTTGATTCCGATTTCTTCACGTTGTCTATGCGATGAAAGTAATGTGTTTTCAATTGTTAGAAGCATCTTGTTGAGCACGAAATTTACAATTTTTATCTTTATTATCATTTGACGATTAGCGATCTCCATGGATCCACGTTTTAAAAAATTATAATCTTAATATAGACTATATATTTTTTTATTTTAAAAATATAAGTACTATATGTGTATCTTCCTCTTCCTCACTTTAAACTTTTTTCAAATAAATGTTTTCAATTATGTAATTTTTGTGAAATAAAACTTCACGAGATTCACACTTCCAAACTTATACTCTAACGAAAGACATGAAAATACTTTCCATACTCAAATTATAAGTATTAGCAGTTTTGGTTTAATTTTATTTTTGCATAATTTCATGCTAAAATAAAGAAGATTGATCAGTATCAATCACTTTAAGCGTTTTCAAAAAATTAATTTTATTATTTTTTTGTAATTAAGTAGTAGCTTGTTTTTCAAAAAATTCACTTATCACGTTCGAGATTCTTTTTTTATAAGTGCGACTTGAATGAAGACTCAAATACTTCTGTCGGACTTCGGAATATGTATACACATTATTTTTCTATTTGACTCTCAGAGAGTGAGAGAAGAACAAAGTTGTACATTTGTATATGATGACGTTTTTTATAAGACTGTATCTTATAATTGATGTTTTCTGTATTAGTTTCTAGCCTTTTATACAAATGTTTGTAACTCCTTTGTCCTATGGATTTAAGATACCTGTAAAAATGTAAAATTAATAAAAGAAATTATTGATTTTTTAAAAAGTGTTTTTGAGAAAGAATTTACATCTGAAACAATTTTAAAGTAAATATCTATATTTGTCATCATTTTGCTGTCATTTCATATTTAAACAATCAATTTACACAATTTTTCGCGTGTATATAAAATCAACTTTTCTTTATAATGATCACATTTATGGAATTGAATTCTACATGCGCATCTATTACTGCATATTTTTTTTACAAGTGTAATTGATTTTAATTAAAGAGTACATTTAATATTATAAAAATCTATCTTTTATAGAAACAAAATTTCTTTCTTATTATCAGGTTGTTCGAAAAAAAATAGGTCACTTTTGGGTCATCATGTTTGAAGCATTTGTTCTCAAAAACTCCTCGGCCAATTCACAAACGGTAAAAAGCACAATACGTGTCATTTAAAGGAGCAGTTTTTTGGGTCTCTTTTAGTTTCAATAGTAATTTCATTCCGAAAAATTCATTGAAAATCAAATTTTTCGACACAAAAGTTTATGAGGATTTTTCTCCATTGTTTTACACTAGTAAAAATTTTCTTATGCAATGTAAATTATATATATTTCAAGCCCTTTGAGAAAAAGTACTCAGAATTTGAATACCTAGAGTAATTAAGAAGCAATAAGCGAACAAATTCAAGATGGCGAGATTACTAACAATTTTAAAAATGCTCTTTTCTCAGAAACTACCTGAACAATCCACAGTGGTCTTTTTGAAAAAAAAAATGTTCATAATTTCAAAAAATGCTCGTATCGTATAATTCAATGATTTATACACTATTTGATTCAACATGAATTATACTATGCAGGGGGAAAACAAATATTATATATTAAACAAAAAACATTATCTAAAATTTAGAATTTCTCTTTTATTCCAAAAGAAAAACATTTCATTTCACTAAAAATATCAATTAAAAACATTGCTGAAGCATTTCTATTACAAAAGAAGCTAGGAAATTCGACATAAAAACTTTTCATCGAAAACTTTGTTTGTTTGCAAACAATGACGAAAAATAGCGAAAAACGACTAAAAAAAGGATCAAATTTTCTTTACTATTTCAACGTTTTGGCTCTTATAATGTATTCAGAATAATTCTTTAGTATTGTATTGATATAATCTAAGTGGTATAAATGCTGGGAAACTCGTTTAAATTCGATTATGTGAAAATTTGTTTACAAACAATGACGAAAAGTAGCGAAAGCAGGGAGAAATCAGCTCTGACGAAAGAATTTTTTGTTCGTTTTTCTTTCGCTACTTTTCGTCATTTCGTTTTTTTCGTTATTTTCGTCATTGTTTATAAACAAAGATTTTGTAAACAAATTTTCACATCCCTCCTAATATTATGTTTCCTTTCTTACGATTTTTCTTTTTACAACTGTTTTCACAATAAATAATTGTCTTAAAAATCAGACATTTTTTGTTTACATTTTCAACCAAATTTTTTGATTCTTCAGCACATTATTATTATTATTCGTTGAATGCTATATATCAATAGAAAGCTTAAAACATATACTTTCTTTTAATATATATGTGATTGTGAATATAGTGAATTTAATTGAATATGTTTTTGTTTCGATTACAGTGGTTTACATCGAGAATTTACACGCACATTGAAAGATCAATACACAATAAACTAATTCGAAAAAACAAATCCACTCAATTCAACACAATTAGCTTGCAATTCGCGATTGAAAAATTTCGTATTATTTCATGATTTTTCGTGAATATTTCGTCACAGTCGTTTTGATAATGTGAGCATCAAGAAATTTTCCGAAAATAAATCATTAATTTCATTAATTTGACAATCATATTAAACTTTTTTCTATTAATTTAGAATTATTATGTTTAAATTTATAACTATTTTCCAAATAACTTTTGTTTACTTAATGAAAATAAACTTATTGCTTAAATTACTTGATTGTAGCATATTAACAGGGTTTGGAATCGATCCGGATCGATGATCGACATGGATCGGGATCGAAAATTCGATCATGGATCGAAAAAAGATCGACGTCGATCCGGATCGATGTCGATCACTTTTTTGAAAAGGATCGAGGATCGATCGATCCGGATCGAAAAATGATCGAAATGATCGACATTTTTTTTAATATTATCAAAAACAGATTATAAAAATCAAAACGAAAAAAATATTAATGTATTAATGTCACACTTAAAATAACTTTAATATTTTGTATGATTACAAACGTTTACATGTCATGACATTTTACATTATTACACGGAGAAAAATATTTTTTAACTGGCATGGTCTCAAATTTTTTTAGCTGTCATAAAAAACATTTTTAAGTGTTATAAAAATTTTTAACACTTATAAAAAAATTTATAAGCCCTAAAAAATTTGAAAATTTTATTGGTCTAAAAATTTATTTTTAAGTCTTATAATTTTTTTTCTGACACTTATAAATTTTTTTCTTACTCTTATAAAGACATTTTTAAGACTTAAAAATTTAATTTTTATGGCATAAAAAATCTGCATTTTAATTTTTTTTCTCAAAATTTAATTTTTGTGATATAGATCACGCTTTTATAACTATGAAATTGCATAAAAATTCTTATTAGAAAATATATTTTGTATAAAAATTAATGTAAAATCCTTTCTATAATTTTTATTAAATGAAATGCATT
>JACWBX010001707.1:0-37043 GCA_014622435.1 Polypedilum pembai | reverse complement strand
ATATAATTTTCACAATTTCCAATATAAACAAATGCAAAGTTAATTTAAATCAAAGTTTTTATTAATTTAATATCTTTTAAGCCATTAGAAATTTTATTTAAAGAATCATCTGTAAACTTGCTTTGATTTAATATACTCACAGCAGATTTGGATACTTTATCAAATTAATTAGCTGATAAGTAAATGTGAAATTTTGTAATTCAATTTTGCATTAAAAACTGTATTTAGGTTGAAGTTTTGTGATTATAAAATGAATTCTATAATATTGTAATTTGCTAACAAACACTGATCTGGGCGACAAAAATGCGCTAAAGTACACCGATCCGTGGTCGAGTACTTTCTATATCTTTTTTACTTTTTCATGAAAAGCTCTTCAGTAGAAATCAATAACAATTTCATATATTTATTTTTATCAGCATGCCCTTAATAAAATTGATGACTTCATGCTACTGCTGCTATGGGAAAAGGATTGGAAAAATTAATCTTTTTCTTTTACTATAAAGTTGTGCAAAATATTGGCCTATTTAACTCTATGAATGTCATGCCATTAAACAAACATACTATAGAAAGAACTAGAGAGGAAGAAGGATAAATGGGGCTTTCCCCATTTGGGTATATTTTTAGAATAAAAGTTTCTGTTATATAGAAAAAAGTGATAACATCTATGTATGATGAAATATTAATAATTGCTCGTATAATTATACCTCAATTTAGTTTTACTATGAATAATATAAATTCATGAATGTGTATGCTACTGATATTCGTTTATCAAATTATGATAACATATATATCTTTGTGAAAAATGTGTCATACTTCATTCTTTTAATGTTATCGGTTTCTTTTTGGCAATGTCATTATCACAAAGTGATTGAAGGGATTAGATTTTAGTAGGCTGCAAACGACACTACTTATACACGTGTAACAATGAATTTACAACTAGAATTCTCTCACACTCGACTGCTTTCATATTCTTACTTAATGTCATCATAGACAAGAAGAACAGTTTTCTTCTCACTAAAAGTTTAAGTTTTAATTTCTCCAAAAAAAAATACTCACGAACATCGACCCTCATGCCTTTCTTTTCTTTATGTTTGCTTGAATAATTAAATGTAATACATTTATCTTAGAAAATTAACACCGCTTTAATAAACTTTAACCTTCACTAACACAATTATTGCTTACTATAAAGTCAATTTGAAATTACGGGTGCCAGTATCTCCCTCTCTTTTTGTGTAGTACTTAAAGATTACTTATTACTCGCATTTTTGTCGTCACTGTTGATGGCATGCAAAAATTAGTTTCTTCATCGATTGTCCATAAACGAAAATGGCATGAATGAAATGTTTTGTTGCCTTGTTTCGGATTCTTTTTGTTGTTGTGTGTGAACGCAAGTTTATTATTCGCTCGCTGCTTCGAATGACCCATTAAACGAAAAGAAGCAATAGAAAGTCTCAACTACTACCCCGTATCGTGATAATATCGACAAAAAAATTCCAATAATAGTAGCAAAACCTAGGTCCATAGCACTTTGTTATTAAATTTTTCATGTAAACGATATCGAAGAAGTAAGAACCAGAATGAGAAGAAAAAGAGCGAGAGAAAATATAATATAAATTTACGACCAGTGAAGTATTTGTATTATAATCCAGAAATAGAAAAGCATGAAATGAGCAAGAATCAATTGTCTGGATCTCTCGCATTGAAACGTTGACCTTATCTTTTTTTAATTAAGATTTTTTTACTTTATGAGAATTTTGGCTATAATTTACCATCAACGAAAACGTAAACAATTTCTCTGCCGATTAAGATAAATATTTTCATTTTCTTTATTCACTGCACTATTCTAAAGCACATTTTCATGGAAATTCACGTCTATTCTAAACAATTTTTGGTATAATCACTTTTCAATAGGCACGAAGAGTTTATTTTAAGAAATCTCCTATCTTTCTTTTTTGTGTGAATTAATTGCGAAAACTTTATGTGTGAAGTTGTTGTTGCACTTTGAAACTTACAACTCTAATTTATATTTCTTGAATCTTCTCAATTTCAAGCACTAAAATGCGGTTGACATTTTATTTTTTTCACATTCAACGTGATATTAACTATGTCTTGCACCACTTTCTGTTGTTCTAACACTGCTATTTACCAGCTTATTTCTAAATAAAAATGATGAGCAGTGAGAAGAATATTTTACATCTGAGAATGTGTGCAATACTTATACATATAAAAGATTTTACTTGATATAAAGTCTGTATTCTATTTTTTCATAACTGAATTTGGAATTTTGAAACATAGAATTTTAATTTCTTGATTAATTGGTTCTTTTCTTTTAAACTGTATAAATTTATATCATCCAAATGATTATTTTATATATAAATTATATTTCAGTATTTGTTAAATGAATTAAAATTATTTCTTTTATATTTGTTCCTTGTAGCAAATCGTTAAATATTTACGAAATCAAAATTTTTACTTTTTATGTTCAGACCAAAAACGTTATAAAAATTGAATATGCTGTTTGGAAATTCATTCATCAATAAAAACAAATCAAGTGACCTAATTTGTCCCTAATAAATGTATCAGCTGAAAGACAAGACAACAGCAAATGAAAATCACAAGTTTTCTATCTTTAATATGATTAATTTTTATTAACATAAACTAAATTAATTTCGTTTAATGAAATTTATGCCACACATATAAATCTATACATATAAAAGTTAATATCTTGGGAGTAATTGTCAAAAAAGACAATTCATTGTTATATCGAGGCACAATATTTTGTATTTATTTTGGTTTTTTTTTCTTTTTGCAAAATGCACATTTAAGATAAGCAAAATATTGCTGCCCTTTGGTGAGTGAAAAAAAAGAGATTCGTGTTTAGATTCGAAGTAGTAAATAGAGTTACAAAAAATATAACTGGGATTTTAAGATGCAAAAAAATTGATTAACAACTATTACAAAAATATGAAATATGTAGAACAACATAATTATTATTTGCAGTGTTTGAACCAATATTTAACGTCGATGACGACCGAGATAAGAACCACATGCCGGACAAGTGTGATGAACATCCATGCATTCATCTATGCAACATGGAACTAGAAAATAATAAAAAATTAAATTAATATAACAGTATATTCACAAGAATAAACTTACTTAAGCAGCATCCAAGCCAACATCCAAAAACGGCAATTAAAAAGCCAGAAACATAAGCTATCAAACCAGGAGAAGTTTTGGTTTTTGTATTGATTTCGCAACCACAACTTGGACAAATTGTATGGGTTGAATGTGGACCTAATGGAATAACAGTTGTCACAATATGTTGTGCTGTCAAAATTGGCTGCTGTGGAGTTAATGGAGCTGCTGCGTTGACACCATTTATTGCTTGTGAATACGATGGCGGTGCTTGTGGTGGCGGTACGAAACCGTAAGGTGGTGGTATTTCGTTTTTACTCATTATTTATAAATAGTTTAGTTTTAAAGCGACCTGTTTGATAGAATATCAAATATAAAATGAATACAAGCCGGCTTATAAACATATTTTTAAGAAAACAGAACAAGTGATGATTCATCGGAATGTGTTCAAATGAAAAATACCCATGTATTACGTCGTCGATGAAAATGACTTGTTTATGACGTCAAATGTGAGAAGAATTTCACAAGTGAATATATTCATTTCGTTTTTTGCTCTTGTAGCGTTTTGAATAGAACACTTGTGTTTTCATGAAATATTTTTATTATTTATTGAAGTTTTGCCACTTTTGACCTTAATATAAAACACAACTCTAATTATTAACTCATTTATACCGCGATTTTCTCGGGAATTATTTTTAGAATCATGATGATGATGGTTAGTGAGTGAGTATTCTCAATGAAAGTATTCACATATGCGCGACGGCCTTGAACATTGAAAAATTTCAAAATGAAAATAAAAGATGTTTTACGCGTCTTAGAGAAGCATCAGAAAAATGAAGATGCATAATAGAAAAGAAATATTTGCATATGTTTAAATCCCACAAATGTTTATGATGTAATAAAAGTTTTCTCTTTCCATTAAGCTTATTTTTTTACGTAGATGTTATGAACTTGAAAAATCTCAACTTGTTCTATTCTATTTTGTCCACACTTGATATTTTATGTGTGTGGTTTGTGTTTTATGTATATTATTTGCTCTTGCTGATTTTTCTTTCTATATTTAGTGATTTTATTAAACGATTTTTCACTTTTGTTTGTAAATGTTTTTATTTCACTTTAAACTTTTATTCTCCATCACTTTCTTACCTTTTTCTTAATTCACAAAAGCTTTATTAGAAATTTATTGCGTAGAATTTGCTAGATAAACGAGTATTCAATAATTATAATTTTTTCTTGCGAGATTCAAATGAATATATTTAGGGGACTAACAACTTGAGTTTTTGTGGAAAAAGTAAAACAAAAGTTTAACGGTTTAATAATATTTGAATGTGAACTCACCATAAAATGTGATTTTTGAATTTTTATCGGAAACAGCAAGAATTAATTTTAAAATCAAACATGTGTTAGGTCTTTTTATTTCAAATTTTTAATCAATTCGCTTTTAATTGAACATTTTCATCTTACAACAATCGTAGATAAAGGCAGGCAATGAAAATTAAAAATTGTTAATTGAATGATATTAATTTTGAATTTCTTTTTTTGCTGATAACTACACTCGTCATATTGATGGCACGGCACGGATAACTTCAAAGAAGAATAAAAAACTTTTTAAAGTTTATAAGATTGACGCATCATCAAATCAAAATAGCCATCATTGTCAATGCTTGCAGAAATAGCTGCATAGTAGTTATAAAATTCTTCTTCAGTTACACTTCCATCAACTATACCTCCTTCTTCAAAATTGGCAAGGAATTTCTTCAAAATCATTTCCTCTGTCTCTTCACCACTTTGATATTTTGGATGAGATTTTACTGAATAAACATTTCTATTGGAAAATTTAAAAAATTTCAATGCATTACAACTACAAAAGTCAGAAAGTCTTACTTTAAATCATCCATTGTTATAACTCCATCTCCTGTTTTATCCAATTTTTTAAATGCTTCACCAACAATTCGCTTTCTTGATTCTGACATGCTTGGCTAAATTTTAAAAAATAATTCAAGTTTTAATTAGGAAACATATTAAAATTTTTTACCCTGATTCCAATAAGAAATTCGGTCATATTAATTGAACCAGAACCATCTGTATCGAATTTTTGGAAAATTTCAGCTGATTCTTCATCACTCAAATGCAGACCAGAGTCATGCAAGCCTTTAGTAAACTCTTCCAAGCTAAGTGATTTATCACCATTATCATCAATTCTTCTGAAACATCTCCCAAGTCCTAATATGCCAGTTGCACCTTGATGATTAATTAAATTAATTGATTTTGCAATTAATAGAATAATTGGTCAACAATTTACCTCTAGCCAAACACAAATGTCTAAGTTTATCGACCGAATCTTCCATTCGACCTGCTGCAAGCACTCGACGACTTTTATTAACCATTTCTGATTCGTGACGAGACATTGCACTCGCTGGTCTCATTTTTGCTGCTTCTTTTTATTTATCTATAAAAAAATGTTAATTGGAGTAATTAATTTTGCAAATTTTCTAAATAAATCTTTATTGATTTTCCATGTAGAGAGCAATTTCGATATGTAAAGCATAATGAATTATTAATATACCTTTTTCCACGATATATACACATTGTATATTTCGATACAAAAATTGTATTCAATAACAATAAGAAAAGAAGAAGAAATGAGTTTAATTTTGTAAGTAACTAGAGCGCGACCAGTAAAATAAAAAATTCTTCAAGTCATGAGAATTTGTCATGTGTTCATTTTTAAATATGAAGAATTATGAATAAAGAAGTTTTAAAATTGGAAATTTTAATTTTCTGGAAATTTAAAATTATTAAAAATTGGACTTCATGAAAAAACTTAAAATATTCTGCATACAAGTGATTAAATCAAAAAGATATGAATTCGATTGAAATAATCCAAAAAATTGTTCATAAGCCATGAAAATTATTGAAATTTACTATCCCTTCCGACTGTTCGATATTGATTTGAATATATCTCATAATTCGACACACATTTGAGTGTTTATCATTATTGAAATATATGTATGTGTATGATAATAATTATTAAGTAGTTTTAGGAGTGACCTACATACACAAAAAACTTTTTCTTCACACGTATACGTTTAATTCGTACGTAATTGTTTAGTGCCATATAATTGAGCCTTTATTGTGTGTTCATATCATATTTTTCATACTGTGGCTGTTTTTTTTGGGTTCAAGGATGATGAGAAGGGTAAGAATATGCATGATTTATGAGAAATCAAAAAATAAATCCATGGTTAATTTATTTACATACATATACTTTATATGAAGTGAAAGACTTCAACCTAATGAATTTCATTTTAACATAACATTTGTTGTGTGTGGCATGAAAGCTTCAATAGTGTGGAAACAAATAATTTTCACCTTTTCTGACTTTTGATTAAAGGCTTTTATCAGAAATATTTGATCGATTGATTGCAAATAAAAATAAATTTATTTCAGTTGAATTCAGTCAACCACAAATCTTGACGACAAAGATCTTTTTTGAAAGTAATTTATGCAATTGTTCTTTTCAATTTCCGTTCACTAATGAGTTATCTGAATGATGAGAAACTTAATTGAGCGAGGCGAATAAAAAATCGATGAGCCGAGCATATGTGACAAAAATCTATCTGCAATGCGGCTGAGATAGATTTTTTTTTGTAAATCTGATTTCTATCTCATCTACGACCTTGTAATACATAAGTGCAATTGAAAACAGAAAAAAATCAATATACAATCGTTATCACTGCCCAAAATATGAAAATTTGTTGCTCACGCGATTTCAAAAGCTAAAATTTTCAGAAATTTCCTTCACATTTTTTAGGGGCTTGAATCTCATTAGTATTAATTAATTCGTGATATAAAAAGTACAACAACCGGTTTGAGTAAATTTCTCCACTAATTTTAATCTGCAAATATACTCGCACATTCGAGTGATTTGTCACGAGTTTTTAAGCAAATATGAAAGAGAATAATCGTGTATAAGAACTTATTTTATATCAACAAATGAAACATTGCGTGTTATGTGCGATTTGAGCATAACTAACTAACATAAAATGCTTTCAGTGTGTCCCAATTAACATGATCATGATTAGATTCCTTTTTTTGCAGCTAATGAAATTCAAATTATCTCTTAAATAACAAAATTTTCTTCACCTTCTTCTTTTGCAAAACTTTTAAAATTAATTTCCTAAAGGAATTTTTCACTGCACAAAAAAGTCACACGATAAGAAACAAAATTAAAGGGAAATGAGTCTGTACGATTGTACGATTCACTCAAAACTGAGAAACGACTCGCCTCCACTCCAGCAGAATAAAAAAAGCACACAATTGTAAGTTGGAAAATTGTTTGTGTGTGTCAGTTGATTTTCCATGCTCTGTTCATGAAAGAGAGTAGAGCCTGGCTCTGTGTGTGTATATGTGTATACATTTTTCATAGTCGTTTGCTTTTGTTGTCAACTGTACATGCATCTACTCACTATAAGCGTGTATTTTTTTGTTATTATTGCAATGAATGAATGAAAGGGAAAATTCTATGTTTTATTCTGATATGTATTAAATCACCTTAATGGTAATTGCTTTATGTAAAAAGGATATTGTGTGCATATAGACAGACTATACTGACGCCAGTAAAGGAGTTTAAGCACATCACTTAGTTAGTTGGCAGTCACTCAAACTGGCATCATTGTTCCATGTGTTTGTAATTATCGATAATTTTCAAATTTGCAACACAATTATAAATGTGTAAGTACTTAATAATTCAGATATGAATCATCATCGAACTAATATTGAGTCTCATTCATGGAAATTATCATCGAATAATAATAAAAAAAATTTATTCTTTACCCAATTAAGTCATGCATAAAAATTCTAATTTGTTGCTTTTTGCGATCACCTTCATGAATATATCTTTTTTACCATACATATATCACTCAAGGAAGAGAAAGAAGTATAATTTGAAAACATTAGTGCTTCGCCCACAATTTGCAAGCGAGCATGATTGCAACAAGTTGATATACTTTTAAATTAGCATTTTCACATAAAACTAGTTAATAGTGTTTTGGTATGTTAAGAATAATAAAATATTACCATATACTTATTCCAAATAGCTCAACAATGGTGGATGAAAATTTTTTATTTTCTCTAACGAATAAAGAATTTTCAAACTAAATTTTCCAGAGAGCTTTTAAAAGCTCAATCGATTTTTCATTACAAGTACATGAAATGAGAGTTTTAAATTGTTTTGAAGTAAATGCGTGGTAGCAAACAATTGATGTCAACTTCATATCAAAAAAAATATTCATGTCGATAAATTTTTATTATATAATCATTACTATGGTTGTTTAAGGTCAAGAATTTTATGTGTTCTCTATTTAGTTGTATTTTTTAAATTTTTAATTGTAATTGAAAGTTTCAAAATCTACCATAAGTTGATAAATCTTTAAATTGTGCTCTATGTATTTTCTCAAATTCAAAAACAATGATTTACTAGAGTAACGACAAGCTGTCTGGCGCCGGCAGTAAAAATGTATGTCAAGGCCCTTTGGAAAATTTTATTACTCTTAGTTGAAGAATGTAATATTCTTTGTGTTAAATATTATGTAATAAGATCGTTTGGAACATAAAATAAACGAAAATTTAAGAAAATTTTTAATCTGCTAATTGATGTTTTTTGTAAAAAAATGTTACTTGTCCTATGACATATGGATTAGTAAAAAGAAATTTTTTTTTTGATATAAATTTAGAGATTTGTCTTATGCAATACTTAAAGAGATTTTTGAAAAAAAAAAATTATAACAAGAAAATTTCTTTGCTGCATTAATTTAATTTTTCAAGAGGTTGTTGAAAAAAACAGTCTAAGACAAATCGCAACTTGTTAAATTGAATTTCGAAATTCATATGAATGAATCTAAAACTTATACACTGAAAAATTAAAAAAAATTGATATTATTTAAATTGTTCATAGCTTGTTAAAAGTAATTAAATAAAACCCACTTAAAAATCCAGGCGTGGATACTCAAAAAAAGAACAATTAAAATCACTGTGTGTCTACATCTGGAATTTCTGTATTTTCAATCAATTGCACTGAATAAGAAATGTTATCATCATTGATTATTCAGTTTAAATTTAATAATTTTGTATCTATTCGCATGTGAATTTTTTCAACAGACAGGAGAAAGTGAATTTTTGATAGTTTGTATGTTTGATATTTTTAGAAAAGTAATATTATATAGAATATTTTTTCCCAATTTTTTTGTTTATAAACTGAGTTTCAAAAATGTATACATATGAGCGATATGTGTGATTCATACTCAAGGTCGAATGGTCTTTTCTCTCTTAATATCTATTTTTAAAAATCAGTCAAAGATGTAACATTGATTAACATTTATTTATTACGTAGCTATAAAATAGTTTTAAATATAAAGCATACACTTATATATTATAATCTGAAAATATTTTAAATGGCACTTATTTTAGATCTAAAAAAAAAATTTATGGATGCATATATTGTGCAGTTCCTTGTTTCTCATTGCGAAATTTCACGAAAAGTGAATAAAGGCAGGCAAATGTGTACCAATATATTAATCCATAGATAACTGCACTGACAAATCCTTGTGCTGTAAACGTCAAAAGATTTGTAACGACAAAGAAGATTCCAAAAACTGCCACAACTATGAAAGAAGGTCGAATTAAAACATGATCTCTCTGAAAAAAAGTAATAAAATTATATTTAAATGAGAATTATATCAAAGTTCTTCAGTACCTTTTGTGTCCCTCTTATTAAAAGAATGTTGATTGCAGTGAAACCAATAATAATTAAAATGGTAATGATTATGCCGACAGTTATAGCTGCAAATAATGCAAAATAAAGTATTATTAAATACAAAAGAGCGAATATGCAAAAATGCATGTTTTGCTCACCTGTTTTAGCAACGCTACAATTTTCAATTGTTATTTGATCATGTCCTTGTTCATGAAGAAATTTTATTATATCTTCGCAAGTTAAACTTCCCATAAGAAATATCGTGACAAGTAATAAAATGATGGATATAACATTCGTTATAAGACCAAGCCTAAATTGAATATTTTTAATTAATTATCGATTATAGTCCTTTTTTCACACTCTTACCATCCCATCACAAGTCCTCCGGTTTCTAACTCAAAGCAACATAAAAAGTTTTCAACTATAAATAAATTCATTTTGCTTAATACGCAATATACACGATAGTGTACTCAAATTTGATCTTTCAATATCTGATTCGATGAAAGAAAAAAAATTTAAAAGACGTCTAGATTCTATGACTTCAAAAAACCGTCTAAACTTGCTTACAGTAGAATATTCATTCACAAAACCTCTCATTTTCTCTCTTGGAATAAAAAGCTTAATTTTTTCTCTCTCGTAAAGTAACATAAGAAAAGAGAGAAAATGTGTTGAAATGTTTTTTTTTTTATATTTTAGGCATGAATTAAATTGTTTCTGAAAGTCTAACAGATGGTATTAAAAAAAATTGAATATGAAACTCATCAATTTATCTAGTTTTTCTTTAATGACATTCGCTCATAAAAATAAGATATAATTTTGAACTTTGATAGATAACATTTTGATTTGGTAAACTTTCCTAATTATCCTTTAATTTTCCATTTTAAATAGAGTTTTTCTTATACGCATACTTGTGGAGTCTAGTTTTAAATAATTACAAAGAATAATGGGAATTTTCTGAAGATATTATTTCATTAAATTTTAAGCAGGTGTATATATTGCAGTTCCCAATCTTTCATCGCGAATTTTAACATATAATGAATTAAGACAAGCATATATGTATCCTCCAACCATTGTTATTATAATAGCGATGAAAAAGTTTGCGAATGAAAAAATTGCTCTCATAGTGTAATAAATTGTTAATGAAATCGTTGTAATGACTGCAGGTTTAATTAGGATATGATCTCTCTAAAAAAAATGTTATTAAATATACATTTGAATAAATATAAAATTGTAATAGTCACCTTTTGTATGCCATTAATCAATATAATATAAATCACAATAAATCCAATCGAAATTATGATTGAAGCGGCAAGAGTAAAGATCACGACTGAAATCGGTTAACAATATTTATGAAATGTTTTCATGATTGAGAAAAAAATTTCCTTACCATTTTTAGCAAAATTGCAATCACCAGTTGAGAAAGAGATATTTAAATATTCATTACAAATCATTATAATCTCTTCACATGAAAGCTCTGCCGACGAAATTATACCAAACGTGCTCAACAAAATGTATATTATGCAGCCTATAACAGTGAACCATCCTATGAATAAGCCACCTATAATTGAAAATGATAATAAGAATAATTAACAATTTGACCATAATTGTAAATCTCACCTGTTTCTAATTTGAAACACCCCAAGAAATTTTTCACTATAAACATATCCATTTTATTGTTTGCAAATACTAAATGCGCTTAATCTATTAAAAAAACAAAAATATATGTGAAATTAGTTTGAAAAAACCATGTATGGAGGAATTTTGAACTAACATTTTTATTAATTGTTTAAAAATGTCGAATTAAGTGGTTATTTACACTGATATAAATCTAATTCTTGTCTAAACGTTCTTAACTTGAATTATTGAGGTAATATATCAACTTTAAGACTTAAAAACACGTGAAAGTTTAAATTTTATAAAATCTGACTTATTTTTAAACGCAAAATTTTAAGGTTATAAAATCAGGGAGTGAAATTGAATTTTTTCAAAATTTAAATTTTTGAATTTTAAAAAGTCCGTTAAAAATGTTCAATTAAGTTATTTCGTTAATTAGTTGTAATCAGGGTTGGAAAAACAGAAATCTGTTAACAGAATCTGTCACAGATTTCGATAGAATCTGTTCTGTCACAGAATTTTCTGTGAACAGATGAAATCTGTAAACAGACAGAATCTGTTAACAGAAAACAGATAAAATCTGTTAACAGATTTCGTCTGTCGACAGATTTTATCTGTTTACAGATTTTAACAGATTTCCAACTCTGGTTGTAATTTTTATTTCCACGTGCTTGATTTCTGTATTAAATTATTATTAATTATATTAATTAAAATTTTAATCAATTGTATTTTATTTTTACTCGACTTAAAGTTAGTTGGACTTTAGATAGTTGCGACTAAAATACAAAACGGTTTCGAATTCTGATCGAAACATCTTTGGAAATTTTATTATTTCTGCATTAGGGTTCGGCAGTATGCGTATAAGAAGAATTATGCGTATAGTATACTATAATGCCGAAGCCTATTCTATATCCTGCAAAAACACATGAAGCTGGTTGCAGTTAATAAAAATTTAATTAAACATACAAAAATAAATATTTAATAAACTGTCTTCACATTTTATAAAACAGCAAAAATAAATTATTATTTTAAAATGATAAGACAAGATAAGTTAATATAAAGATTTCTTAAATATCTTTAATTGTTCAGTTCATTCTTCATTTTTCACTAAGCTACAACATGTTCAGCTACAAAAAACTTGACGATGACGAAATCATCAAAAAAGTTACAACTCCAATAAATTACAACTACATCGATATTTTTGATCCTGAAAATCCGAAAAATCATTGCATTGTGCTAGAATGTTACCTTAAAATAGCAGAACAGATCAAAAATTTTGAGGTTTATGAGGATGATGTGTGGCTAGTGAGCGTTCCGAAAAGTGGCACTACATGGATTCAAGAATTAATTTATATTTTGGATACTAACTTGGATTATAAAACCGCAAGCAGTATTATTATAGGTAGACGTTTTCCTTATATTGAGTGAGTAATAATTTTCAACATAAAATTATTTGTTTGATAAATTTTAAATTTTTAAAAAGACTTGAAGGAATCACTTATGATTTTATCGATAGCAGAATCGAAATGTTACAAAATTTTCCGAGACCACGTCATATAAGAACTCATTTGCCAGTTTTTCTTCTCCCCAATCAGTTGTGGAGTGTGAAGCCGAAAGTAAAAATTTCTAATTTGTTTAAGAGTCAATAACTTCAATGTTTTTTTCTCATTAGATTATTTTTAACGTTCGTAACTTAAAAGATGTAGCAATTTCATATTATCACCACTATCGTCATGTTAAAGGATACACTGGCACAAAAGAAGATTTTTTTAATGCTTTTCTCAATGATAAAGTTATGCATTCACCGATGAACGATCGTGTTTTAGAATTTTGGAAACTTTCTAAAGAAAATTCAAATGTTTTATTCATTCACTACGAAGACATGAAAAGAAATTTGGAAAATGAAGTGAAAAAAGTCGCAAAGTTTTTAGGAAAGGAATACAATCAAGAAGAGATTGATAAAGTTTGCCAACATTTATCGTTTGAGTCAATGAGAAATAATCCAATGTTGAATTATGTAAACTGTACAATTAATATTAAGAAAAAACACAATTTTGATTTTGCCAGAGAAACCTTTAATTATATCAGAGAAGGTCAAATTGGAAGTCACAAGAAAGAAATGAGTGAAGAGGAGATTAAAAGATTTGATGAATATATGAATGATCCTGAATTGAAAAAGTATGGATTCGAATATAAATCTTAATTTACACAGCTAAATAAAATTTATAAAATCGATTAAAAATTATTGAGTATTTTATTTATCATCCTAATTTATATTCCAAGAGAATTAAAACTTTTAATTTAAAACTTGTGTGAAAGTCCTCAAAAATGTGTGAAATATTTCATATAGATTACAGAATAAATCCTGTTAGCAACGATAAATTGAACAAATAAGTGTTAAAATGGGCAGTTTTTCAGACTTTGAGATGACTTTTAATCGCTTTAGAGCATTTGACCGGAAATAAGGAAACGCAGATCAGAATCATGTTCAAACTTAACATGTCAAAATTCTTTCTTTTTCTACTTATTTAATAAAATTGAATGTTTAAAATCTAAATTTTTCTAAAACGTTCATGGTTAGCAACGATCAAAAATAGACAAAAGTCTCGCAAAGAATTATTCACTTCTTAAATTCTTCTAACAGTTATCTTGACATTATACTTATTTTATGAAATGTAAATATGATATTTTTAGCTAACATAACACAAAAGATAAGATTTTTGAAAAGTCACTTTATTCTCGTAATAAGACACTGATTTAAAGCTGATAGGTGAATATCACAGATTTTCATGTTTATTCATGTGTATATAATTAAATTTAACCTAATAAAAGTACTTATCTTTCTTTTTTAGCTTCTTTACAGTTTCTTATAAACTTTTGATCAAACTACATCATGTTCAGCTACAAAAAACTTGACGATGATGAAATCATTAAAAAAGTTACAACCCCAATAAATTACAACTACATCGATATTTTTGATCCTAAGAATCCAAAAAATCATTGCATTGTGCTAGAATGTTATCTTAAAATAGCAGAAAAGATCAAAAATTTTGAAGTGTATGAAGATGATGTATGGGCAATCACTGGTCCGAAAAGTGGCACTACATGGATTCAAGAATTAGTTTGGATATTGAATAATAACTTGGATTTTAAAACAGCGTTGAGTGTTACTTTGGATAAACGTTTTCCCTTTATTGAGTGAGTGAAATTTTTTAAAAGTTTCCATATAAGTTTAAATTTGAATTTTCATAGGTTTGAAGGAGTTACATTTGACAAAGTTGTCAGCAATATTGAAATCATAAAAAATCTTCCGAGACCCCGTCATATCAAATCTCATTTGCCAGTTTTTCTACTTCCTAATCAATTGTGGAGTGTGAAGCCGAAAGTAAAGTATTCTTGTTTGTTTAAGAGTTTTATCTCATTTGCAAATTTACTCTTATTAGATTATTTTTACTGTTCGTAATCCAAAAGATGTAGCAATTTCATATTATCACCACTATCGTCATGTCAAAGGATACACTGGTACAAAAGAAGATTTTTTAAATGCTTTTCTCAATGATAAAGTTTTACATTCACCGATGAATGATCGCGTTTTGGAATTTTGGAAACTTTCTAAAGAAAATTCAAACATTTTGTTCGTTCATTACGAAGACATGAAAAGAAATTTGGAAAATGAAGTGAAAAAAGTCGCAAAGTTTTTGGGAAAGGAGTACAATCATGAAGAGATTGATAAAGTTTGCCAACATTTATCGTTTGAGTCAATGAGAAAAAACCCAATGCTAAATTATGAAACACTTGTAAAAATGGTCAAGGAAAAGCACAATTTTGAAACAGTAAACGAAGAATATCATTTTATTAGAGAAGGTCAAGTTGGAAGTTACAAGAAGGAGATGAGTGAAGAGGAAATGAAAAGATTTGATGAATATGTGAATAATCCTGAGTTGAAAAAGCATGGATTCGAATATAAAAGTTAAATATTGGCAAATCTCCGAGTGAGAAAATTCTCTGAAAATCTCTGCATCTTCATTTACTTGTTTTCTTGCTATCAAACTCAAATTCAATGTATTAAAATCAATGAATACAAATCATGTTTTATCTCCTAAAACCTTTAATTTTGCTAAAAATTGATTATTGACTAGCGTCAATTAATAACAAAATTCCCTTTGCTATTCTTAACATATACTTTCCTAATTATGTTATTATCATAAAAAGTTTAGTTATTCATCATTAATTGAGAATATTTGGTTTAATCAGTGAAAAATTGAAACGAAAATTTTTGAATAAAACCAATAGAGAAAGTATTACAAAACACGTTTTTAGCGCATTTTTGGCAACAAAAAGGCAGCTTATACATTCACTTTGGCTGTTCGGCTGGCTGGCTGTGTCACGGGTGTTCGGCGCGAGATCTCGAAAACTATAATAGCTAGAGACTTACGGTTTTTTGTGTTTGATTTGTGCTATCGAGTTATTGCGGCGACGGCTAGTTAAAAAGCTATAACTTATTGCATTATTCGAGATATTGCGAATTAAAATTTCCATATTAAAAATTGTAAACAAAAATTTTTTTGTAGAACGCGATTTTTTCGCGCCTTTTTTAAATTTCAAATTCCATTTGACCGTTATTTTTATGCAAATATAATCTGCTTTAAAGAATGGATTTTCAAATCTAAATCAATTTAAATCATTATGATATTTGAATAATACAAGATTCACGCATCATATTTTCATATTCTTAAAGTAAATAAATCCATACTTAATTTCGATGCAATTTTTTTAAAACTTTGATTAGGTCATTAGGATTATTATTTAAAGAAGCATTTGGAAACTTGCTTTGATTTGATATAGTTACAGCAGTTCTAATTGTTGTAACTAAACTAAACAGCTCACAACTAAACGTGAAATTTTGCTATTCAACTTTGCTGTGACAATTGTATTTAGGGCTTAAGGCTTGTTTATGAAAACGAGTTTGTTAATCTGTAATTTGTTAACAAACACTGATCCGCGGCCCCAAAAATGCGCTAAAGTACACCAATTCGTAAATGGGTACTTGGCATCTCGTTTTTAATTTCGCTCACTCGTGCAATTGCTCTAAAATTTATTCAAAAATCTATATCAAACCCTGGACTACCTTAATAAAAATTTTTGAACCCTACTTAAAAAGAAATTGATAAAAGTATCTGCCAGAGAGATAGAAGTATTTTAGCGCAATTTTTTCGCCATAGATCAGTGTCTATTACAAAATGTTGAATTAAATTAATCTTCAAATCTATAGAATTGAATAAAGTTTCATTTGAATTTATTGAGTGTTTTATTTATCATCCTATCTTATATTCCAAGAAATAAAATTTTGAAATTTTTCATTTGTATTACAGTTTAATGGTAAGAGCATCTGAGCGGAAATTAGAAAATAGAGATTAAAATTCCGTTCAAACTAAAAATGTCAAAAATCTCTTTTCCGCTTTTCAGATAAAATTTAACGTTTAAAATCTAAATTTTACTAAAACGTTTATGCTTAGCAACGATCAAAAATAGAGACAATAATTAACGACAAAATTTTCGCAAATAATTATTCGCTTATTAAATTCTTCTAGTAGTTATCTTGACATTATACTTATTTTATGAAATGTTCATTTGATATTTTTTGCTAACATAACACAAAAGATAAGATATTTAAAAAAGTTAATGAAAGATTTTATTCTCATAAGTCACTGATTTAAAACTGATAGGTGAATATCACAGTAATTCATGTTTATTCATGTGTATCTAATTTAACTTGGATCAAGCTACATCATGTTTAGCTACAAAAAACTTGACGATGATGAAATCATCAAAAAAGTTACAACCCCAATAAATTACAATCACATCGATATTTTTGATCCTGAGAATCCAAAAAATCATTGCATTGTGCTAGAATGTTATCTTAAAATAGCAGAAAAGATCAAAAATTTTGAGGTTTATGAGGATGATGTGTGGGTAATCACCGTTCCAAAAAGTGGTACTACATGGATTCAAGAATTAGTTTGGATATTGAATAATAACTTGGATTATAAAACAGCGTTGAGTGTTACTTTGGATAAACGTTTTCCATTCATTGAGTGAGTGAAATTTTTTAAAAATTTCAAGCACAAGTTAAAATTTGAATTTTCATAGATTTGAAGGACTTAGATATTATGAAGTTGACAGCAATATTGAAATCATAAAAAAACTTCCGAGACCACGTCATATTAAATCTCATTTGCCAGTTTTCCTGCTTCCCAATCAGTTGTGGAGTGTGAAGCCGAAAGTAAAAATTTATTATTTGTTGAGTGTTAGAGAGATTAAATTTAGTTGGAATATTTCTGAATGGGGTTTTTGGTTAAAAATTTTGAAACAATTTTTAATTGTAGATTAAAGTTATTTTGAAATGTAGATCAAAAATTTTCAGCTAAAATTGTTTGTACAAAAATTCAAAAACAAATTAAGCACCCAAATTTTTTGACTGAACATTTCGGCAAATTTTTTTAAAAAATTAACGGTTAAAGAGGAAGATAAAATTTGGATAGAAAAAACAGTGATGGAAATTTTGGACAAATTTTTTGGTCAAATTATTTTTTATATCATTCTTAACCTTAAAATTAAGATAAAAAGAATATTTGTCGAAAAATTTCAATTTTCAAATTTTAGACAAAAATTTGTCAAAAATTGATCTTGAAAATTTTAAATTTTTCGGAATCATACACCAGAGCCCGAAATCGTCGGATGAGTAAGTAAACTCATGAGTAAATTTACTCAAGTAAAATTTCGTGACTAATTCATGAGTAAATTTACTCAAGTAAAAATTTATGAGTAGTTCATGAGTAAATTTACTTGAGTAACAAAATTTACTTACTCATTGAGTAAGTTATGCGACGATTTCGGGCTCTGACATACACATTTGACCAAATTTTTAGTTTGAAATTTTCCGGCCAATATTCTTTTAATTTTAAAGTTAAAAATGATATGAAAATTAATTTGACCAAAATATGTGTCAAGGATTTCCATCACTGTTTTTTCTATCCAAATTTTATCTTCCTCTTTAACCGTTATTTTCAAAAAAATTTTTACAAACATTTTGGTTGAAAAATTTAGCCAAAATTCCAACCAAATTACGCTACTTGAGTGTTATCTCATTTGTAAATATTTTCTCTTATTAGATTCTTTTTACTGTTCGTAACCCAAAAGATGTAGCAATTTCATATTTTCACTATTATCGTCATTTAAAAGGATACAATGGTACAAAAGAAGATTTTTTAAATGCTTTTCTCAATGATAAAGTTTTACATTCACCGATGAATGATCGTGTTTTAGAATTTTGGAAACTTTCTAAAGAAAATTCAAACATTTTGTTCGTTCATTATGAAGACATGAAAAGAAATTTGGAAAATGAAGTGAAAAAAGTCGCAAAGTTTTTAGGAAAAGAATACAATCAAGAAGAGATTGATAAAGTTTGCCAACATTTGTCGTTTGAGTCAATGAGAAATAATCCAATGTTGGACTATGCACCAATTATCAAAACGGTCAAGAAAAAGTTTAATTTTGAAACTGTAAACGAAGAATATCAATTTTTCAGAGAAGGTCAAATTGGAAGTTACAAGAAGGAGATGAGTGAAGAAGAAATGAAAAGATTTGATGAATATATGAATGATCCTGAGTTAAAAAAGCATGGATTCGAATATAAATGTTAAATTATTCATTTATTTCCGTTTCAATAAAATTAGAAATTGAGTGTAGTGGTGAAATGTTACACTCATACATTAAATCACAATCGCCTCCTGATTTTCCCAAATTTTCAGCTGCTTCATATATTTCTTGATCTTCCTTCTCAGTTTCAGCATCAAAAGCTTTATGAAGTGTTGGTCTGAAATCAAATTTATAATTTTCCTTTTTTATTTCAGAAATGTCAAGAAATATACTTACGTAAGAATAAAATGAACGATATCATAAATAAAATTATCATCTGTAGACATTTCAAGCGGATGTTTTGCCAATTCGCAAACGCTTTTAAGTAAGCAATCTTCATGATAACCAGCGCTGTGAAAAAAGAATTTTTCATTGTTAATTTTAATCATAATTTGATCAATTAGCATCTCACTATGTCATTATTTCTTTAATTCCAGCATAAAATTCACTTGCAGAGACATCACGCTTTGTAATCGGTTTTCTGTGCTTCTTTTCAGTTGTTGTAGTTGGTAAAGTTGTAATTTCTTCAGTAGTATTATCATCAAATAATGTTGTAGTTTCATCATCATTAATTTTTAATTGATTTTCATCAGATGTTAAAGAAAAATCATCGCCACTTTCACTCAATCTCTTGAAATAAGTATAAAGTATGGAAGAATTTGGATCATTAGTCAAAAGTGATCTTGCCCAATAGACCGGTGACCAGAAATTTGATGTATTATAAGGCAAGCCATAAGAAATGACGAAACCAGTATTAACAGCAACTGATAAAAAATTTTAAATGATTTATAAATTTCTTTTAATAAAATTTCATACCTTTGTGTGAAGGAATGTATGAAACTTGAGAGACTAAAGCCATTGCAAGCTAGAAAAATTAGAAAGGCATAATGATATGACGTGGCTGAATCAAAATTTAATTTCACTCACTTGAAGCACAGTAAATTGAGGATAAACTAAAACTCTCTTCTGACGACTTAAAATCCTTTCACTCTCATTATCATTAGCAGACATCAAAGTAAATGCAAAAATGCATAAAATAATGAAAATCACAAAAATTCTTCTCAACATTTTTTTAGTGTTAATCTTTTAAGATCCAAATATCGACTAACTTTAATTGCTCCAGAAATGAAAATTTTATTAGAAAGACAAAAGAAATGGAAAAGTGCTAATTGAAACATTCTTTAGTGAGCGTGGTGACTTTAATTTTAACTAACAATATATTTTGAGTAACAAGCGTTTTTGTGGTTTTTTGTAATTGATAAAATGTAATTCATAAAAGATATAAAGATGTTATTCATGAGTCATGACATTCAAATGACATAAATTTTTGTTCATCAAAATTTTAATATTTTGTATGAACGAAATTTTTATTATATTATTTTCTCCCGCATTTTTTTTGTAAAATTTATGTCGAACCCTGGACGAACTAAGTTCAAATTTTTGATCCCTACTCAATAAAAAATTGTTAAAAGTATCTGCCAGAGATAGAAGAATTTTAGCGCATTTTTATCGCCATAGATCATTGTCTAATTAAGCTAGTCTTTAATGCAATTGTTTCAAGAAAGAATTTAAAACGAGACAATGTTAAATGCAAGGAGAACTATTAAAACAGAATATTTGGATATTAAAATAACGGTTAAATTGAATTCAAATTAAAAATTACCGTGTCTTCAAAGAATTTTTATTTACTTTTACAATATGGAAATTTTAATTCGTAAATTATTGAGTTCTACAATCACAATTTACTTAAAATGCTTCGCTATAGTAACTAAACAACCTTTAACAAAAGCAAATAATTAGAAGTCTTTAAATATTGCTTTTTTCGAGATCTCATGGTGCCATGAACAGTCAGACAAAGTAATTGTGTAAGCCGCATTTTTTCATACGAAAATAGGCTAAAAAGTAAACACATCGAAAATCGACATAGATCAGTGAAAATTTTTTCTAAAAATTTTATTTAAAGTTAGTTCATGCGAGTTACTCACTGTGCATTTATCATGGAAAGAAATGTTTGAGAAATTCGGATTTGGATCTTATCGAATTGACGATAGCGAAAATAACGAGCTGGCTAGTTCAAAGAAAAATAATTTGAAACTAAACACAGTTTTAGTTCATTTTCTTGATGGAAGTTCTCATAAGTTTGAAATTGAAGTTAGTTTATCTATGCATTATTGAATAATAGTTTTATTAATTCACACTGTTTATCACTTACTTACAGAAAAAAGCAAAAGGCTGTGAGCTTTTAAAAGAAGTATTTGATCATTTAAAGATAACAGAACGTGATTATTTTGGCTTAAAAATATGTAAATCTGAATATGAGGTATGAATCACAAACACGCAATGTTAAATATTAGTCAATTTGCACATATTTTTCATTTTTTTGCTTACTCCTAATTCTGCGTAATGCTATTTTTAGCGATGGCTGGATCCTACGAAAAACTTTCGCAAGCAATGGATAAAAGAGCAAAAAGGATGCGGTGGTCAAAGTGCTGCTGCATCGTCACAACCCACCCTCGAATTACGAGTAAAATTTTTCTGTGCGGATCCAACGCGACTCGAAGAGTACACGCGTTATCTTTACTTCTTACAAATTAAGCAAGACATTTGGCATGGACGATTGCCGGTATCACTTCACACTGCCTGCCTATTAGCGAGCTTTCAAGTCCAATCTGAGTTAGGTGATTTCAATGCGGAAGAGCATAAAGAAGGCTACTTGAGTGATATGCAGTTGTTAGTTGATCAAAATGAGGAAACTGAACGTCAAATTGCAGAATTGCATAAATTGCATCGCGGTCAAATGCCTGCTGATGCCGAGTGTAATTATTTGGAACATGCAAAACGTTTAGATCAGTATGGAATCGATTTCCACGATGCCACTGATTCAAGTGGCAAAGACATTAAACTTGGCGTCAGCTCAATTGGACTTTTAGTTTACTCGAATGATTTACGCATCAACACATTCTCATGGTCAAAAATGACAAAAGTGTCTTTTAAGCGTAAAGAGTTTTTCATACAATTGCGTCGTGAGCCTTCTGAAAACTATGACACGCTTTTAGGCTTTAATATGGCATCACATAAGCGCGCCAAAATTTTATGGCAATCTTGTGTTGAACATCACTCCTTTTTCCGTCTCCAGAAACCACACCGTCCTAATCGTTTTGCTTTACTTGGTTCTCGCTTTCGCTATTCAGGTCGTACAGAGCTGCAAGCTTTTCAAGATAGCAGAGATCATTTCAAAGGTTCCAAAACTTTTGTTCGTTCACCGAGTCGCAGAACAATTGGTTCACCTCTTATGAATGGCGGAGTATCAGATAGCAATGGAACAAATAATGGCAAGCATAGTCGTTCACGTCCACATGACAACAAGATCAAAATAACTGACTCAAAGTCACCACGCAAAGCTTGGGATTTATCAGAAGCTGCAAGCGATAGTGAAGGTAGAGAAAGTCGTTCAGCACGCTTTGATTCTTCAATTCCAGCCATTTTTGATTCACCACCTGCTTATGAATCGAATGAAATAACAGAAAAGTTTCTCGAAGAAGAAGGTTTAGTATCAATTAGACTTTATGCTGATGAACAAGGAAGATATGGCTTCAATGTAAAAGGTGGAAAGGATTTACAAATGCCAATCTTTGTCTCACGAGTTGCTCACAATACGCCTGCATTTAATAGCAAAATTTGCGAGAATGATCAAGTAATTTTGATAAACGGAAGAAATGTTAGCAATTTAACTCACGATCAGGTTGTGTCGTTGATTCGTAATTCACGCGATATCAATGATGGTCAATTGAATTTAATTATCAAACCGAATGCCTTAGAGGATGGCTCTTTGGTTGAGGAGCCACTCATCACTTACGTACCAGACGATCAGAGTCAATTTCGCAATAGTCGCGATAGCTTCATCACTGGCAGTAGCGAGGCCAATCTTTTTCAGCAATCATTATTACTTCTTAGCGATGGCATTGCAAGCGGTGCACTTTTTCAGCAATACGAGCAGTTGTATCGCAAGAATAATGATTTAGCAATCACAGAGGCAAGAAAACTTGAGAATGTCAATAAAAATCGCTATCGAGACATATCACCATGTGAGTTGGTTGTGTTTTTCATAAATATTTACTACTCTTTTTGACACCACAACTCTTTTCATTGTTTTCGTTCTTTACTTTTTGTCATTGTCATAATTTATAATATTTTTTTTTTTCAACAGATGACTGTACAAGAGTAATTCTGCTTGGTAACGAAGACGGCGATTATATTAATGCGAATTATGTGAACATGGAAATTCCGAATGGAAAAATTAATCGTTATATTGCGGCACAAGGTCCATTAGCTAACACAGTGAAAGATTTTTGGAGAATGGTGCAGCAAGAAAGTAGTCATCTAATTGTCATGCTTACAACTGTCATGGAACGTGGTCGAGTGAAATGTCACCAATATTGGCCTTCATGCAATGAAACGCTTGATATGGGTGATCAATTCACAGTCAAATGTCTCAGCGAAACACCCGATTCAACGGGTAGTTTTGTCGATAGAAATTTGGTTATGAGCGATGCAAAAACAGGAGAGTCACGCACTATTCAGCACATGCAATACTTGGCATGGCCAGGTACGTAAAAAAAAATTTTTTCTCTCAAACATTTAATTCAAAAATTTTTTCTTTAGATCATGGAGTGCCATCAGATCCAAAACTTTTTCTTGATTTCACTGAAAGAGTTCGTTTAGCAAGAAACAGAACATTACTTCATGAAATTGAGGAAACATTAAAACAGGTTCGACTTAAAGATGCTGATGAAAATGGTGGCCTTGATGGAGAACGTAAGAATTATGAAAATGGTGAAAGTCCTTGCGATCTTCCTCCATCAACATCTGTTCATCAATGCATTTCAGCTGCAAATCCTCCCATTATAATTCATTGCTCAGGTTTGTCAGAATAATCTCGTTGCAAGTATTTGAAATATTTCAAAAATGTTACTTTTTTGCAGCTGGCATCGGTAGAACTGGAGTTTTGATTCTCATGGACACAGCATTGGCATTGATGGAGGCAAAAGAGCCAGTTTATCCACTTGACATTGTACAAGCAATGCGTGATCAAAGAGCTCAAATGGTTCAAAATGTGGTAAGTCAATAAACTCATTAAAACTCAAACAAACAAGTTAATCTTTTTTTAAAAACTTTTACAAGGGTCAATACAAATTTGTGTGTGAGTGCATTGTGGCCGCGTATACGAAAATGATGGATGACGAAGAGCAAAAAGAGTCTCCAGTGAACGAAAGTACATGAATCACATGATAATATGTTGTGACTAATACGTAAACCTCTCTCCCATAAACATAAACCACACACACCAATATAATTCGTCCCCTTCGTCCAATCAATATTTTTTGATAGTTCTTAGACGTGAAACAATTAACAATTTCTAAAATATTGAATGTTGTTGAGAGATTTTTTTCTAAGTGAAAAATTAAAAATCTAATATCAATGATTGACTCATGTGATATGTGTGATAAACAAATTTCTAGCATTTGCATAGGAAATCCTTTTTGGACCCTAGCAATTAACTATCAAAAAAAATCATTATCACTTGAATCAGTCAGTTTTTATCTTATATATACAACAAGAAAAGTGTAACTTTACAATAATATTTAAAATGCTGAAATCGACGAACGAATCCAATAATAGTAATAATAATAATAATAATTAGTTTCATTGCCTGTTTACACAAAAAAAAATTAAAAGAAAATTAGAGAGACTTTAGATTAGTAATCATTCTGTCCATTTATTGAAACTCCTTTTTGATTTCTTCCTATGGAATACTAATTAATTTTATGATTTATAAATCACATTAGAATTTAAAACTAATTATCAATTAAAACATTTATTAGGAATTCGAATGCTGGGTGGCATGATGCAAAAATTATTTTACAATTTTGCGAAACTACTTTGATCGACACCTCCACAATTCTAATTCAACATCACACTTGTCATAACAAAAAAAAATCTAAAACACGAAACTGACATTGCCATATTATATTTTTACCCTCTTTATCTATCTCTATGACCATCTATATATAAATTTTACTTACAACAATCCTTTTCTATCTATTTTCCTTTTTATGTATATTATTATATTATTGAATGGCGTTTATTATGTGTATATATCCTTTGTAAGGAGTGATTCTTATTAGATTTGAGATAAAAAAAAGAAACATTGCATTGAAGTATGTTTAGTAAATTTATTATAGAAAATGAAAATTGATTGATGGATTGAGAATTATTTGTGTTTCCCTAAACGACGAAAATAAAAGAAATTTGAAGATTTTAAAAATTGAAATAAAGATTATGTGCGAATAATTTTTCTGATGCCCTTATATCATGCTTTTTATTTTCTTCTTTAAAACAGGTTTCAGCTTAAACACATGGATGATAAAAGTTAAATTCCGTTAAATTTACTCCATCTAGAGACAATTTCAAGAACTAAAAATATCGGTTATTTTTAAAAATAAAAATTGCAAAAAGTGAAAAATTTTTGTGTTTAAATATTTAATTAAAATTTGCTAATAAGTGACATAAATATGGAAACGCCAGGGAGAAAAAGACAAAGTGATGATTGCGTTACACCACAAATGCGAATGGATTTGAGAAAAGAATTGCAACAAGCAATTAATCGACGAAATAATCTCACAACACGTTCAAAGTTAAAAGCAATAAAATTTCTTGAAACATCGATTGAGGAAGAGCGAAACGATGCGACTGATTTTGATAGAAGAAATCAATTGAGAAGGAAAGCTATTGAAGAAATCCTATCATCAGAAAAAAGTTATTTGAAACAACTTGAAAAATTAATGAATTTTTTTGTCAATCCACTAAAGAATTTGAATCTCATCGAAATGTCAGCGCATTCACAATTGTTTGGACAATTGGAATTGATTTATAATATTAATCAAGAGTTGCTAGTACGATTAGAAAATGATTTGGATGATGTAGCCAATGCATTTCTTAAATTAGCACCATTCTTTAAAATTTATAGTGTTTTCGCCTTCGATTATAGGAATTCAATGATACTTCTTCAAGTAAATAATGCGCACACATGTGTATAAACAAAATATTTCATTTTAATATTTATCTATTCGTAGAATTTAACAACGAAAAATACGCCATTTAGGAGTTTCCTTGAAAAGACTGAATCAAGACCAGAAGTGCAGCAAAAACTTAATTCTTTGCTCATTGCACCGATCCAGCGAGTACCTCGTTATCGATTGCTACTACAACAGGTGCTTCTCTATACGAGTCCAGCTGATAGTGACTACAAACTCATTCAAGAATCCATTAAACAAATTGAGTCGACAATTAATCACATCAACTCTGTTGTAGAGGACCAAGAAAATACGCAAACAATGCTCAACATTCAAAACTCATTAGTAAACAGAATCCCACACATAGTGCGACCAAGTCGTCGTTTCATAAAAGAGGGAATGTTATTTAAGTACTCTGCAAATGGAACGATGCTGAAACGCTACTGCGTGTTATGCTCTGATATTTTTATGTACTGCAAAATTCTTAAAGTATGTTCATCTTCCTACGCTTAAACTTTTCTTTTCTTATTAAATCCTATTTTTTTTTCATCTCTTCAGGATCGTAAGCCAGACACAGCTGTTGAAAATTCACTCGATTGTTGTTGCATTTTTCCTCTTAAAAAGTGCAAAGTTGTAGAAATATTTGCTGGAAAATTCAAGCTAACATGTATGAGTGAAGGAATAATTTTATGTAGTGAAGATGTTCAAACAGGACGAGGTTGGATAAAAGCATTGAAAGAGACAATAGACATGCACATTGAAACACGAAAGACTATTAGAAAAGACTCAAGCAAAAGAAAACCAATGCGCAAGAAAGAAGTGAAAAAGTTTGAGAAACTCGAAGCAGAGCTCATGTCACCGAACGAAAAGAAGAGCGTGAGTAATGAAATTAGAAATAATAATGAGACTTCAGTACTAACTTGATTTAATCCTAATTGCAACTACTAGCATTATGACAAAATTTTCTATGGTGCAAATGTGAGTTCAACGGACATTGAAGTGGACAATGAACAGCGGGACGATAGTTGTTTCCATTCGCGTCGTCTACGTAAGAGAAGGCACTCTGAAATGGAAAATGAAGCCATAAGGAGCAATCATAAATCAATTTTTACTACGATCAAGGAAAAGTTCGGCTTTGGAGAAAATCGCCATAATAAAAAACCAACAAAATCAATTTTATCATCAGTCAATGGTGAGCATAACTTGTCTTATCAGCATAATGACAAAGGTGGCATGTCTTGTGGTGCTAATATTTCATTCACTGCGATTACTAACGAAAAACAGACTGAAGAAGAGGAAAGCGACGATGATGGTGGTTTTAAAGAGTATGAGGCAAACGCAATTCCAAGGAAGCGCGTGAAATTTGATGAGGAGAATTTGATAGTATCGAGCATAACTTTTCAACGACAGAAGGATGCCATGTACATGCAACAAAAGACGCAGAGAAAAAATGAAGAAGAGTCGCTCTTTGCTAGATTTATCAATTTCACAGCCAATTTATTTTAAACTTCTCTCAATTTCACATGCATTTTTCATAAAGTCGTTAATTCTTGTGCTACACAAATCATTACTCCAATAACCATCAGTCTTGAAACATGAGCCGATAATTAAGGCGTCCGCTAATCCAAAATAATCTCTTAAATTGCTTCTCGTCACACCTGAGCCAATCAATAATGGCATTTTGAGCTTTTCTTTCTCATTTGCAATGATTTTCACATCATTCAAGTCTGTTGCATCACCCGTTGATTTGCCAGTCAAAATTATACCGTCCGATTGAAAAAAACTTGCAGCATATGCCGTATCTAATAGAGATAAGTCTGCTGTTATAGCATGCGAACTGTGCTTCTTCTTGATATCATTAAAAATCATCACATTTTCGGCATCAATCATTTTCCTGTAACGAAGAAGCTCACCCGCATTTGACTCTAGTATACCTTCATCGCCAACATGAGCAAACACATATCCTTCGTTGCGTATAAAATCCAATCCTACACTCTTTGAAATGGCAAGAGCTTGCTTTCCACCACCAGCAAGTACCTGAATACCAGTAGGTGTTTTCGAGCCACATAGCTTTTTAACTTCTAAGGCAGCTGACGTCATTGAAGCAACAATTTCAGGACCAAATTTATCACTTTTAACATACGGAATGTCATGCATGTTTTCAATCAAAATTGCATCCTATTAGGATTAATTTTAGTTATCAATAAGTTGTCACATCTCATTTAGGATTAATATTTTTACTTACAATATTATTTTGAATGTAAACATTGGCTTCATATCTTGCCTTCTCAATAATTTGATTGAATGATCCATTTTTATAGAATGGAGTGCCAGGGAGTGGGTTTAAGTGAATCATTCCAATAATTGAGGTTCTTTTACTAAAAATTCTTCTAAATTTGTCCATTTTATATTTAATTTATTTTACTAAATAATAAAACTCTGTTTATGTTTATTTACTAACACTATTAAAATTTGCTTTGTATGTGTAACATGTGGCGTAAGTAAATGTGCTTAAATAAAATAAAGAAGCTTTCTTACTATCTCTCGTTTATGTATTGAAATATAAATATGTATTTTTAAAAATTCTTTTATTACAGATAGCGGATTTGTCGCACCATCAAATTGTTGTCAAATTAACAATTATGTCATTAAGAAATTTTATTGAAAAGGAATAAAAGACAGTAAAATGACCACTAAAATTAATTTTATTTCATTCTTACAACTGATGATAAATTATGACTGCATGGAGAAGTGACTTTAAGCATTCTCGTGTCATTGCAAGTCATTAATATTTCTCTTATTTGTCATTGTAAAGGATTGAATATTTCACATATTTTTTTATTGTCTCGTTTATTTGTTCAATAAATTTCTGATTGTTTGGCATCAGATGCATTGATATTGCTTTTTATTTTAAAAAATTATGAATCATCATTTAATGTGTGTCTATTATGGTATGCAGGTCAAAAATATTTTTTTTAATTCTTAGAAGTTTAGGCATAGTTGCTCGCACACCTTTTAATATTTGCTCTAAATTAACATTGCAAGTGGCAACTTACCTATGACTCTATGCATGTGTCTTTGTCAACGTGCAATATTACATCATGCTGAAAGTGCATGCATGAACATTTTTTTGATTGCGAGCATGTGATAAGAATAAAAAAATGTATAAGTAGATTGAGTCTAAACGGCATTGATGCCTTGAACCAATTGCATTCCATAACTCAATGTGAATGAAAAGCGGTTCAATCTTTTTTTTACTCATTCTTGCAACCTTCCAATCATAGGCAATAAATTTATTTATGTTTTTCGGGCTTGATTTAGATAATTTTTCTCAAAAATGTTCGCCACATGAGATTTCTAACATTGAACTTAGCAATTGCATGCTGTCAAGCGCCGTTTAATAAGATTATCAATCCAACATTGTTGTTATTTTGTTGCATACCTCATTTGTTCATTTTTATATTTGACTAATTTACGTCAATTCTTTAGGTTATCATCACACTGAAAAGCGAAAATAATATTTTTCAACTTTATTCACAGCATAAATAATGAGATGCTGATTTATGAGAATATGAGCGAGAGTGATTGCAAGTCAAATGATGGGGCACATTAAAGTTTATCAAGTTTATTGACATTTGCAAAAGAAAGAAAGAAAAAAATTCAATGTCAATGTTGTCCACAAAATCACGTGGTTTAAAAATTTATTTCTTGATAATTTTATGTTGTTATTTTGTTATTTTTGAACTGTGCGCAAGAGAGTGATTAATAATAATCAGTAGCAACGAAGTGAGATTGATATGGTTCTACATATCGCTAGTAGGTCAAAACGAAAACAATCTTTTTGCCAAAAATAAATCGTATGAAATCATAGCTGCCTCTGACAATTTTCTTCATTTTTTAAAAAAAGCGAACAAATTAAATTAAGTGAACTGTTTTTTTGGGATAACATTCAAAATTACGTGTATTCATTCATCATTACAATGCCACAATTCTATCCGGAAAAAGACGTAGATTTCTACGTTGAGCGATTAGTTGATGGCTATCATGATGCAAGGCCGTTTGTATTGAGAAGAAATCGAGCGAAAAATTCTGTTCGATGGTTTCGCGAGTCGAATGATGAAGATCAAAATCTTAGCACCATATGTTCATGGGGTGAAGGCAAAACATTTGAAAACAATACCGGAATGAACTGTAAAAATTTCATAAAATCTCGATTGAGAAAAAATTGCAAATTGCCAACACCAGGAAGAAGAGGACTTTGCAAAATTACTCGTTTACCGCCGGTTGGAATGTGCAATTTGTCTTTACACACTTGGAATATTAAAGATTGGCTTGAAAGTGAAAAATTATCAAATTCTACTGAAATTGAAACAAGTTAATTATCAATAAAGAAATTTCGTTAGAGAATTTCGTAAGAAGTACATATACTACGTGTATGAAAAAGAACTCAAATTAAAAGTTTATTATTGATAATTTTCTATAAAAAGTTCTCAAGCCACAAAAAATTCTTATTGGTTTTCCTTCTCTAGGTCAATGAACGAATTTCCAAATGCAATTGAGGTGATGAGGTAAAGAAAACAAAAAAAAATTGATAAGAATTAAACTACTGTGAATGAATTTTTATTTTAATTTTAAAATGTTGCATAATAATATTTTTCTCTCTGTTGCTATCAAGAGTCAAGCTGAATTATCAATTACAATTATTACAGCTGATTTTCTCAATACAAAAAAAAATAAATAAGCTGATATGAGAATGACTGATTGTCTAGAGCTCCAACAAAAAATATAAATTAATAAATAAGAATTTAAAAACTGGTTTTGTGTAGTTCCCTTAAAAAATCGGGAATTGGGATTTCTTTTCTTTTTTTAAGTGTCGATTGACCTTTAAAGTTTAAATTATGCAAAAGGCAGCTAAAAACGAAATTCATTTACATGGAATGATAAATTTAGAAATCCCACATCTTATGAGCATTTCAATTGATTGAATTTGCAAGGTAATTTGCTGCTCAACTTACTGCTCCCAGATACAAATTGGTACTAGTCAGCAAGCAGTGTTAGATTGACAGCAATTAGACAACAAAAACTAGAATATTAAATTATAGAAAATTAGTTATATACCTGTTTGTCATTTCCGACTCGCACAATTCCTGACATATATATTAAAGAAATTCAATAATAAATTGCGTGCTCATTAGCATGAAACTATTTAATTAACTATTAACACAAATATCTTCATCACTAAATTTATTAAACCCAACCAACTCAATTCAAACGTTTTAATAAATTTTTGCAAACCTCATATATGACATTAAAATAAAATCAAAGCCGGATTTAATTGCCATAAGCAATTTGTATGATAATTAAATGGAATATTTTTTCTTACATTGACAAAGACAGTTGCAAACAGTTGATTGTGATTATTAAAAAATTATCAATAGAATGTCCAATGTAAATAATTTAAAGGCAATATATAATTTTTAAACAGGTGTTTTGGAAAATTTTTGCGTAGGTAAAAATTCTAGAGCGTCCAAAAAATATTTACAAGTGCAACAAATCAATCATTAAAGATTAACAAATTAAATAAGACAAGAGTCATTAAAGAAATCGCGGAGATACGAAGAAATAATAAAAAGACAAAAAAGCAAGCGCAGCATGCAAGCGATATTCATGAACTTTTAATATTTAGTAACGAAATGCCAATTTTAAATATTTTGATTAGAAAATCCTTTATGGTAAACAAGCATTGAAAAGAAGACCGTGCCGAAATCAGTGCCATGGTAATATTTATATTCATTAACGACATTATGTTGCTGCACATGCCTTAACCTGTCTTAATTCTCTCCTTCTCATCCATGTTGTTTATCGCTTCAATTAATCTTAATTATTTATTGTTCACTTAAAGGCGCGAGCGTTATTCGATTATTATTTTACTATTGCTTGTTGTCTATTTTTTGTCTAAATCGTAGAAGACATTGTATAATCGTAACATAGCAGACTTTCGCTTTCATTCAGACATCGAGCAAAGTGCTAAGAATAAAAATTCGAGTTTTTTGTTTCGCGAATGATGAAGAAATAAACTCAATAAACGACTATGCAGATGATGATAATCATAACGACAGAGAGATCGACATAAGAATATAAAAATATGTTTGCTAAAATAAAACAAAAAAAACTAGATCTTCTGTTTGAGCAAGACTTAAAAGACTTTTTTTTCGTTATGAGAATTAGAAAGAGCGAAAGATTGTAAAAAGCAGATTAAAATATTTGTATCTCAAAGAAGTATTATATAAATATAAGAAAAATCTTCTCTATATTTCCAGAGCGGGAATCAAATAAAACGACGTTCTCGCAAATGTCAAGGAGGAAATTTTTTCATTTCTTTACAGCTTTTTATAATTGACTTTAGATATGATGATGATGAGACTGCAAAAAACGATGCTGATGTGTGTTAATTTGCAATAAGATTTATTTGATTATTATTTTGAGTGAATTAGAATGAGGCGGAGAGAGGTGCGCGACTAGGCAAGGCCACACTGCTGTAACTAATCGATTGTTAATCTCGACACTTGAGCACCATCAAAAAGTGATTTATCAAAAGTCGATAAATTTTTTTAGCAAGAAAAGAGAATAATAAATATGCATTATGTCAGGTTTGACAGCAACTATATTATCTATTAATTACATTACTTGTTTTATACTTAATTAAAAAGCTTAAAATGGTTGTAAAAATTGCAAATTAAAGAATTCTTTTTTATTGAAATTAAAAATGTAAACAAAACACGAACTTGGTTGAAAATATTCAAATTTTAAAAATACGTTAAATTTCAATTATTTTAAAAAATGCGCTGTCATTATAACTTTCTTCTAAATTTCATAAAATTCATGAGAGTATCACTTGCAGCAATTTGAAAGTCATGCAATATTTTATACATCAATGATGTGCAACAAGTAGTACTTAATTTGTGTATAACCTATATGCTGCCATTCACATTTTCAATATACAAATTGATACGTTATTTAACATAATTGCGATCGAATTTAATGATCTAGACTAGTAGTAGGCACACCAATCGATAGATTTGTGTATATGTTGCATTAAAGACATCGAGAAAGACTCTGTGGGATTTTCAATAGAGTAAGTTTGAGATTGCCCAATAACTCTTATATTTATATAAGTGAAACACGTGAATTGAACTCATTAAATGAAATTTTATATTTGTTCAGTTGATGAGACTTAATGGAACAAACTCATTAGAAATATATTGTGAGAAAACTTAAGGACACGCACATAAATTTTCGGTTTTTTCATTGAAATTAAGATAATTTATTTCTGTGAAATCAAAGAACAGAAAAAATATCAAATGTCAATTTATTATACAAATTATTTCTCGCGGGAGCCAATTGCAATTGATTACTTTGGCCAAATTTCAAGTATATCAAATAGCATGTATGAGATGAATTTATTTATTGAATTGAGAGAGAAAAATTTGTATTGCATGCATTAGTTGTGGCGAGACATTTTGTTAGTGAGAGAAGCAATTAAATAATCAACTTAATTTATCTGCTACACTCGCAAACTAAATAATTAATTAATAACTTCAACGATCAATTAATTAACTTTAAAAAAGAAAAAAATCACGAAATAAAAAAGTTCTAGATTTCATAATTGACAGAAAATAAGGTTTGAATAGAAAAATTTGTTAAAGGCCAATGAGTCAAGATTTTCCCAAGAAATCTGTCTCCATTTCATCTGTGACAATGTCGACAAGAATTATTAACAACAATTCAGAACAGGACATGATACAACCGACCCGCTTTTCATAAAATTACACAGAAAACAGACACCGGCTTGCGCGCAAAGCAATTTATAATTTTTTATTTTTCATCAAATAATCATTTTGCTTTTCCGTTCTTAATATTGCATAGCATAGCATTTTTCCTTATAGAAGAATCAACAAGTAAGCATAATAATAATAATGAGCGTGTGATATTGAGCGTCAGAGCTCGCAATAATGATTGTAATTGTACAAAGGCACGCCAGTCAGCCAGTACAAGACTCTCTTTTTGCGCGCCCAAAATAAAAGAGTAATATATCGTATGTAGCAGAAAATAAAAAAACTAGTTCAGAGTGTGTCGTGAGTGAGCTAAAGCGGCAGAAAAAATCTTTTTTATTCATACACTTTTAACCAAATACAAAGGCAGGCAGGCAAGTGAATGTCCAGAATGAAATAAAAATTATTTTTACGAGGCAGCGAAAAAAAAACTGAACGACCTTCACTATTATTTTCTGCTCGAGTATTTTTTAAACTCTCTTGCGCTTGCTATAATTTAACCATTTAATTCAATAATATTTAGATCAATTTTTTCAACTTTATTCAGCATGTTGCTGCAACGACGACAACAACGTGTACTTTGACTTGATATCGAGGCGAGTTGTTTATTGCACAATTGATGTAAAATTGCTTAATTTTCATTGACTATCTCGAGCAAAAAATATTTTGAAATAACAATTTTTTAGATTTTAAATTTTTTTAAATTATGAAAATACGTTAAAATGATAAATTTTTGTTAATTTAATTTATGTTTACATTTACAATCAATTTGGAAGCTTAAGAGATTTAGTGAAGAAAACAAATTTAAAAATTTTGTTGTCACTCTACCTTGCATAATAATAAAATTCATTGTTAAAAGAAATTGATGTAACTTTTAGTCATTTATTGGCTGTAAAAATTATCATAAAATCTTCCTTAAATCCATAATTATCATGATAGCAATCTGTTTAATGAAATTCACACATCATGAACATAAGATCATGTCATCTTGCATAATTATTGCTTTTTCGCTTATAAATATCTTCATTGATGAGTGTGGTGTCTTTAAAAAGTCAGCACTTGCATATTGTATGTCGACAAAAGCCACAGCTTGAAAATTATGTCACAGAATTACAGGCATTATGAATTCATATCGTTTTAAGCTTCTTATGCCAACTTTCACATTAAGTTGCTTATTAGTTACAAGTACAAACATTGCAAGTGTCTTATGCACATAAATAACATGACATCGTTCGATTAAATTATTAATTTTCAAGTAGACCTTTCAATATCAAACCTTAATTAATTATCAGTTAATTGAAATTGCGTGCGAGCCGTATTTGAGAGAAAAAATTGCTCTCTTATGAGATTTTACTTTGTGTGTGGGCGCATATTTGGAGCACATAGACCGCATAATGCGAGTGTAATGCACATTGATATTTCAAACAATATTTGTTTTATTTTATTTTAATGAATACTCGTTTGGCCTATTTTAATCATTATGCAGCATGTACGCGTCTTTTGACCTTTTTGTAATTGAAAATTTTTTAATATTATGCTCAATGCATAAATCAAATACATAAATGTGTGTGGCATATGTTAAATATCTCCATTGTAAATGATTAAATCCAGAAATGTTCACTTTAATCATCATAAATTATTATTATGAATGTGTCATTATAAATGTATGTTTCTGTGCTGTATCGACTCGACTAATTGCAAAAATTGCGAAATTCACCCACTAAACTCTGAATTTAACATGTGTTTGTTCCCTTCTTTTAATCCAATCTACGCCGAAAAATATTGATCGATATTTTCGTTTCAATCATTACAAATTTGCGCCTATTTTAAAACATTTTCAATGGATGGAAACTACAAAGAGCAAAATTAATCAACAATTTTGAGCATTATTAAACAAATTCCATCGCTTGTAAGCGAGAAAAATTGCTCATAAGAAATAAATGCCTGCAATTGAGAGCTTTTAATAATTCATGGACATGAAAGAGAGATAATAACAATAATTAAACACTGCCGCGGTGCTTTTAAATGAATGAATAAAAAAAATATATGTATCAGTTGGGAGACTAAATCACGCTCAATTTTCGAGTTACATTTTTGTCATTACTTGCTTATTTTATAAGAGACAAAGAGCAAGTTATATCAGAATATAAACGTTCGTAACAAGGTAAAGGTACTTTAGTTAAAAACTTTTTATTAGAAGAATATTGAGAAGATTTAGTTAAAATTCTAAGTAACAGAAGTTAAAGAAAAATGGTTTGTGTTTATCATTTATTGATTTACTTGCTTTTGTTAGATATACGAATTGAATCTGGTCTGCAAAGATAACTTGAACATATAAGAATTTAAGTTGGTAAACTGCCTTACTCTGAAATGTCCACTAATAGCTTAATAGTAAGAGTTTCTGATCAATAATCAAGAGACGCGGATTCGATTCCCACTCAGACTAGACATGTAAAAATAATTCTTTTTCTGCTTATCTGACAGCTTTTAAAAAGGTAAAAATGTCCAAAATAAACAAAAACTTGTTGAGATTTGAATTTTTTTTTAAAAATCCTAAAAATAACCATTAAATTCATTGTTAAAGTATTTTAAAGCATTATTTAAAACAATTCAATAATAATAATAATATTTATTTAATTCTTATTTCAAATTCATAACAATAATGATACATGAATATTTGTGATGTTGACCTAGCGGCCTTAAATCAGTTACATTCTTGAATATTAAATCGACTTTCGTCTTTCTTGAAATTGCTGCTCTTTGCAAATGGAATTTAATGAGAAAATTCTAAAAAACTCATTTTCTTGACTATTTTTGTAAAAGGAATAAATAACTAGAAACTAATAAAACATCTTGATGTTTTAATATTCCTCTGACAGTTGTGGATTTTTACTTGAATATTGATCCAGACCAATCCTCTTGAATGTTCCAATCGTA
>JACWBX010001706.1:29798-50053 GCA_014622435.1 Polypedilum pembai | reverse complement strand
ATAATTTATTACAACGAATAAATGAGAGAGAGAAATTACTCTTTTCCCACTGAAAATTAATTATCAAACCAATTCAGGATGTGAAAATTACAGACGATGAAAAAAAAAACCACTGAAATAACATAAATTATTTATTACTAATGCCGTATTTTTGAACAAACTGCTGCTGTTATTGGCAAAAAATTGTTTTCAAATAGAAAAGTAGAAAAAATTTCCCTCGTTTAATGAACAGAAGAAGAATGTGAGGTGAAATAGTTTTATTACACTATTTAGGGTGTGGAATTTACAACACAAATATAAATATTGAAAAACAGTCAGTGGTGTCATTTATCTATATTTAGGGTTCAGAACTTGCATGCATACTTGACTATTTTGTGCAAGTTGCATGCAAGTTGACTTAATAAAAATTTCTCTAATTCATTCAGAATTTATTATTAAATTTGATCAATGCTTGCAAAATTTATGAATTATTGACTGTAATATACATAGTTAAGTTTAAATCCATCAACAACGGAGTTCAAGAAAAAAATTTTCTACATGAAATTTCGCCCTAAAATCCCCGTTTAAGTAAATTTATATACGGACGACGGACTGAAACTTTACTGTGTAATTTTGGCAAGTTTCAATCAAATAAAATAAAATTTGAATGAATTAGAGACATTTTTGTGTAAGTCAACTTGCATGCAACTTGAACATACCAGTCAACCAATTTTGACAAAAAAGTTTCTATTTGAAATTCGCCCTAAAATCCATCGTCTAAGAAAATTTATATATGGACGGCAGACTGAAACTTGACTATGTATAACGAGAAAATTGATTAAAAATCATTCCTTAATAGGCTTAGCAATTTCTCTTTGATTACTGTTCATTCAGACAGTAAATAATTAAATTTGCAACTAATTGAAGAGAATTCCATTGACTGCTGCATTTGACTTAATTTAAAATTCAGACACAATGAATAGTGCAATGAAAATTTCACCTCATCATTCTTCCCTATAAAATAACGCAATAAATATTCATATAAATAAAACATAAAAACCATAATTGTAGCAAAACTCAACCAGTCCGAAAAATACACAATTCAACTTACGAGAAAGACACAATAACAAAAAATTTATTCAGTGCGAATTTGTACATTATGTAGAGTATTTTATTATAATAAATTTGCATTTATTACATTTTGCAACAACTGAAAAGAAATTAATAATTAAAAATGCGCAAATTTTATTAATTTTTAATGTAATAATTTATGTAATTTAATTGAAAGAATGAAGAGGAAGAAACTTATATACACACATTGATGAAATAAATCAAAAAATGAATTATTATTGCAAAAACTAACAAAAATTAATTCGACATGTTTTTTTTCTTTTTATTCTCTTTCAGAGGTAAATTTTATCTACTATATAAACAGATTCTTATCCAATAGCAAGGGATGCAAACTCTATCAAAAAATCAAAATATTTTTCAATGGCTACTCTGTTTTTTTGCTTATCAAGAGTTCTAACCTCTTATCCAAAAGCAACTGAAGTAGGCTTAAGATTGTGAAAAACTCATAAATTTTCTTCTGCCTTCACGGGATGATTTGTGTATTATGGGAGCAAAGGGAATTTTCTTGTTTTTATTTATTTGTGATGATCCCAAATGATATTGAGAATATTGAACATTTTTATACTCTTCTTCTTCTCTCTTTTTGAAAAAGAAATAATAAAACTTTTGATTGTTTGATTTAACCGTTAAAATTCAAAATAAAAAAAGCGTCTTGTAAAGGAAAACAGCTCTAAAGAAAAGAAGCAAAAAATGACAAAAAGAAGCAAAAAGCGAATGATGCAAAATAGATTTTCTAAAACTTCTAATTTCTTTTTTATTTGATAAGAAAAACGTCTCAATTCACTAAAAATATTGACAAAAAAACACTACTGAAACGTTTCTACTACTTAAGAAGCTTAGAATTTGGCATAAAAAATTTTCCCATCGAAAATTTTGTTTGTTTACAATGACAAAAGCTGTTTTCGCCTTGCGTTTTCTAAACCAAGCTTTACATTTTTGTTCAACATAAATAAAATCATTTATTGTACTATTTAGATAAATTGATAGATTAAAGTATATTTAGAGTTTTCGAACTAAGTTACAAAAATATTACTTAGGTTTTTAAAAGTTGTTGCAATCTCTGTTTTGGCAAAAAGAAGCAGTAACTGTTGTTAGCCAGTGTGCAATACAAAATCTGCACTATTTACTTAATTAAATTGTTTAAAATGAACTTATTAATGATCTCAAAAATTATTAATGATCTAAATTGTCTCATTAAATAGTAAAATAAGTAATTAATAAAAACAGGTAAGCTATAAAGCATTTTATTATTTCTTAACAAAACAAAATTCCTTTATCATCGATAAGACAATGGAATCTTATTTGGATAGGATTTTGCTTTCTCTTTATATTCCTCTAGTAATTTATTTTTATTTCTTTAGCTAGCTGGCTTTTTGGGAGACGCAGAATGAATTCTTTTGTAAATTTCACATTAAACTTTGTCACATCAGTTTCAAACGAACCTTCTTCATCCCGAAACTCGAAATTCAATCCCTATGAAAGATAAAAATCTAGTGCTTTTCTCTTCTAGTGAGAATGTATGTTTATTTTATGTTTTTCAGCTGATAAATGATTCAATACACAACAAAAGAGAGAAAAAGAAAATTTCAACTCTACAGAAGCACGAGCGTAACGAGTAAAAAGTGTTATCTTTAACACAACACGTGATGGCATGAAGGAAAAGAAAGAGACAGAGATAGAATGAATTATATCAGGAATTCCGACATTCCGCAACTGTTTTTTTTTCGGGTGGGAAAATTAATGGTTCTAAAAATGACAAAAGCTCAACTGACAGAGGACAGACAGTATTTCAGTTTATCGGATGGAAAATAGAAAAAAAAATTTGCAGTTTTTATTCGCCCTCGAGTATAGGCAAAAGCAGACTTAAATATTTTCTGCATTCTCTTCCGGTTTATGTTGTGTGCTTGCGAGTGAAAAAAAGGGAAAGTTTATCCTCAATAGGATGACACTTGGTTGCTCAATCATGTGTGTCACTTTTTGACGCTTTATTTGACTATCCTTACAGACATTTTTGAGTTTATACAGAGTCATGTTGTTTTTTTTGAACTTTAAGAAAAATTCAACTAATGTCAGCTTTCTTGTTTATATGCATAATAGATGAGAGTGTTGGAATGAAAATTGTAGAATAATTTCTTTTCTCGCCTTCTTTTTTTCTTCCTTATGCTGTCGACATTCGGCCTCTCATTCCGTTTCATTCATTCATTCTTCTTCATCATCATTGTATATTGTATGTTGCTACTGCATGAAGCAGCATCAGAGTTGAAAAATCGTCTTAAAGTTGCCAAATTACAAATCTTATTTCTTCTATTTTTTGCTTCAAATCCTGTTTTAAAAAAGTCCTTAAAATTCTGTTTAAATCACTTCCACTACGTTATATACAGACAATTCACTCAATATTCATTTAATTTGTGCCAATTTCGATTCATTTAAATGAGTATTTGTAATAAAATTTGCGAAAATTTGTTTCACAAATTGAATTGTTTGTTTACAAAACGTTTAGCTGATTATTGCATAACAAATTGAAAAAGATTTTCGGTGAATAAGTTCATGGTGAAAAAGTTTAGTGGTGAGAAAGATTTCATGGTGAAAAGCTTTAATGGTGAAAAAAATTTTATGGTGAAAACAATTTGACAGGAAAATTTTTTCTCAGCCGAGCTGCTTTTCAACTCTGATAGAGTAGAAGAGGGAAGACGGAAAATTTATTTTCTTTAATATTGAAATTTTTCTCTTTTTTCTTTTGCATGCTATAACAACCGATGGAAGACAAGGAGAATTTTTCATTCTCAAAGATGAAGAAAGAAAGAAAGAAAAATCCCATTGGAAAAAGGCAAAGAAAGTGCTTTAAAGAGTAACACAGCAGTAGCAGCCAACATTTTAAATGAAATTTTTCATTCTCTATGTTTTTTTAGAATGCAGATAACGTAAATCGAATCGAATAGAGTTGAAATTGAAAATAAAGTTGGAAAGGAAGGCAGGCAGGCAAGTTATCCCTCAACACCTAAGTACACACGCCTTCATGACTTTTCACTTTTTCTATTTCCTACCTGCTTACTCGCTCTGCCAGTTATTTTTCAATTTACTTCTCCCTTTCCACATCATAATTCTCCACTGACTGCGAGTAGAGGGGATAATAATAAAAAATTGCATGAAATGGAGTGAAAAATACTGAAAATTCCTTTCAACGCTACTTGCTGTTTTGAGGCAGATAACACTTCTCTTACCACACTCACCCGAAAAAAATAACATTTATTTGCATTAATACACATTCGAGTGAGACACAACAACAGCAGAAGCAGCAGCAAAAAACACAAAAAAGTAAGCATAAAGGAGCAATGTTCAGTTGGGGGAGAGCACAAAAAAACACTCTAGTAGCTTAAAAATATTACGATTATGATTCCATCAGAGATTCTTCTGCAAACGCTTTTTTAGTAATTTTATTTTTGTGCAGTGAGCATTAAAAACATTTATTTTCTGCTTTATTCAGCTCTTTTGAAAGTGATTTTACAATTTTCTATTGTATTCTTTTATCTATCTCGTGCCATGGAAAGAAAAATACTTCTTCGAATTGAATTCAATGGATGTGAAAACAAGTTTTGAATTTTAAATTGATAAAAGTAAATTTGAAGCCTTTTTGATGAAAAATGTTTTCTTTGTGATTAGGCTTAGGTTAAAAAGGTACATCAAAGAGTAAATGGCATCTCCTAGGAGAAATCATAGTCTATTATGTCTTCATCATATGATAAATCCATTTTCTCTCCCCTTTTTACCATCAATTTAACATTTTATACAAATACAAGCTAAGCAAGTATTCATAATATAAAGTAATAGAGTTATTTAGGAAATTGTTTTATTATGTTTCGGTAAAAATTACACAAAATTTAACTTTAAAGCGATTCTGAAAATTTTGTTGAAATTTTTTCTTCAAATATAAATTTAGTATTAAACTTGAAACTCTTAAAAGATATATTTTTGTACTAAAACTTATTAAATAATAACCAAGGCAAAAGAACTTCCGTAAAACGTTGCAAAAAGCTGCAAAACGTGGCATTAAGTTGAAGTTCTTTTCTATATAGAGCGAATAACTCATTGGTTTGTAGAATATTTTGATTTCTTTGAGCTTTGGCAACCAGAATTGATAAACTTCAATTTCTTTTATTAGGGTAGTAAATTTTCTACTTTCAGAAGGCAAGTCTTTCAAGGGCTTCTTAATTGCCTGCCTTCCTGGCTTCCAATAAAGTCAACCTTCCAATAAGTCAGTGGCTGCCGGAAGCGAAATGTTTACAAGGAATCAGTTACCTTTCAAAAGGCATGAACTTAGAAAAAACTGCTAAAGTGCCTGCAAAAAGGCTTTTTTATCAAATCTGTTGGCAACATACAATTGCAAACTTTTCATTTGAAGAATTGATTTTTACAAGGGGGAAAAACTCTATCAAAAAATCTAACAAACAAAAAAATTTTGTTAGTTTCATACAAAATTTTTGAATTTCAATGGTTACTTTGTTATCGCTTTCAAGAGTTCCAACCCCTTGGATTTTTCTCGAAAATTACAAGATCAATTCTTATACTTTTGGTATTGAATGACTGTAGTTAGATAATAAAGTTTTAGTCTTAGCGAAAATTTCGTAAATAAAGTCAGAAGTTAGAGAGAAATTAGAATTTTATTGAAAAATTTTCTGTAAATTGCTAACGCAACAGTTGTTTCGTCAAATGTAAACAAAATTGTTTTCCACAAAATTTCGAGTTTAAAATCATTTATACTAATCATATCTGGCATGGATATAAAGAAAATAATTGCAATTAACAATTAGTGAGCATACTAAACATGGAAAAGTAAATCAAATTTGAGAAATAGCGAAAATAAAATGTCAGAAATTTCGATTTTAGCGCCCTCTATAACGAAACATTTCAACTGTTTTTCAACGGAATAGCTCAATCGTAAAAATTCAAATATATACACAAAATTTTGTCCGTTATACCAAATAAAAATTAAAATTCGAAAATTTACCAAGTTTCAGAATTGCTCTTTAATAAAATTCTTTCTTAAAGCCAAATTTTAAAATGCTAATGATCAACAACTTTTCATCTTTAATTCTTGCTAATTCGACTTTATTGTCTCCTCCCAACTTTAAAAATCTTCTCTTTTCTCTTTTGAAGCATTAAAATCTCCATCAGACTTGCTCTTTTAAAGATTTTTCATGCAGCAGTAGCAAAAAGAATAAAATTTACATTTTTTTTTCTTTTTGAGAAATTGACATAATAAATTTTACTCCAGTTCTGAATTTTGTGCACACACACACTCTAGTCATGTAGAATAAAAAGTAGAAGAAGAGAAAACGGTTTTGGGTATCATAAACAGCTAATGACATGAAATTTGTTAAAATAAGAAAAGAAGAAATTTTTATTTTTACGGGACTTCAACTAGGGGAGTCGTAACAAATAAATCATAAAAATACTTCTCTCCACACCAAAATCGCTTCTTCTTTTATTTTTAGTTTTTCTTTTCCATTTGTGAGATAAATAAATACAAGAAAAATGCGAAATGAGAAAAAGAGAGAGAAAAAGTCATAATGTTTGATGTTTCTTTTATATACTGTTGTGATGAAATGCGATATGAATAATGTATTTAACTAATGTGTGTGTATGTTACAAATTCACATGCCGACTAGACACGTTTTTTCAATTTTTCACATTTCTCTCTCTTGCTTACACAAATGAGGATTTACTTATTATTATGATCGTGAAAAAAGAGAGAAAAACATGAGAAGAAAATCGTGTTCACTTTCATTTTGACTTCATGACCTCTCGCACGCATAAAATATTTTATTATTAATCAAAAAATAAGTGATTATGCCAACATAAGATTTAACCGTTAAAATTCAAATTCAAAAAATTTAGGGGAATGTCTTTTTTGAATAAATTTCGTCCAGGGGAAAACAACTGACGAAAAATTAACGAAAAGCCACGAAAGAAAAAGAAATTAAGATTTTCTTAACAAATTTAGCTTTTTGGCTCTAATGGTGCATTCAGAACAATTAGATAGTGACATATTAAAGTAATCTTAGTAGTATACAAGTTGAGAAACTTGTTTAAATTCAATTTTGTTAAAATTTGTTTACAAACACTGACAAAAATAGCAAAGGAAGAACAAAGTTTATAAATTTTTTAAATAATCGCAAATATACGTGTCTAAATGAGCTTAAACTTATAAATCGTATACAAGTAAAAGTATAAAGATATTTAGAATAGAAAGAAACAATCATTAAAAACATTCTATTAATTCTTGTTGAAAATTTAATTAAATTTGATAGAAAAGAAAAGAAAAGAAATGTGCATAAAAACAGAAGATTAAGACGACGCAGCAGCATATGGAACGTCTATTAAGTAAATTGAACAATAGAGCTATTCGATTCTAAAAATATATCACAAAAGAATGCAAAAAAGTAGCAGAAAATAGGGTTGAAGTTAACAACATTAAAAAGGGAAAGGGAAATCCCTCATTTGTGTCATGTTATATGTATTAAAATTTCTTTTCTATTTCTGCAACAGATTTAAATAATTTGATGTAAATATTTCAAAACATTTTCAAAATAATTTCATTTTAAAAGGGACAATTTTCTTCGTCTTTAAAATGATTTTCATTGTCACAATAACTGAATGAGAAAGTAGGAAAAAAAATTAAATGACGTAATAGGATTAGCCTTTGCTATGTGTGTATATTCGCTTCTATGAAATGTGTCAATCAACTTTACACAAATACACGCAAAAAAGTGATATATTTTTACAAGAAATCAAAGATAGGGTGATGCTGGAGTTGTTTGAAAATGTTGGTACTTAAATCGATATTTTATTTACTTAGCTTTGATTTAAAAGTGAAAATATTTACAAAGGAAAATGTTTGAAATTCTAAAAGTGTGAAGTTGGCTACATTTAAAATTTAAAAAACCGTTATTTTAATATTTAAAGATAAACATTAAATTTTCATTCTTGAGCAAATGATAAGTTAATAATCTACTTCTGTGGTTACAATATAAATAAATAATTCCTACTAATCACTACTTGGACAGCATCGAAATTAAATTATATTTGCATTTTGGCAAAATATTATAATATCTCAATGGTGAGACCACAGAAACCATCAATAGGCGACAATTCAATGATCGAAAAGCATTCGAAATTTCTCTCGTGGCAAGCGATTAACAGTGACAGAATCACATGCGTCCAAAATGAATAATTAGAAATCCTATTAACTTTGATATTGCCACAAAAGTGTCATAAATCAATTAAATAATTTATAATTCCCGCTCTTTCTTTCTCTCTAATCACAGCATGCATATGTGAGTTTGTGTGAGCATCACACATGGTTTAAAAGTTAAAACTAGAGAAAGAAAGAATTTTAAATTGATATTAATTGGCTTTAATCTGTTTCGAATATGAATCAACATGAATATGGGAGAAATAATAAAAAAGAAAGAACCGGAATATTAAATCGTTTTGACGCTGTGACTTGTTTGGAATATTATATTATATGATGATGCTAATGATGATTATTATTATGATATAGAAAGAAAACAAGAATGAAATTGTGAATGACTGACAAATGAGAATATGCGAATGAAAGTGAGGACAAGGAGAACGAAAATATAACAATAAAAAACCACAGCAAGTTAAATTAAATAATTTATCACAATTTTCAGACCATCATCATTTTACTCATTCATTCACACTTGTAACTGAGTGCTGCAACGATTTTTTTAGCTGATTTTTTAGAAGAAAAGATAAAGTTTTGTGACAAAACCCGAATAACCAAAAATACGTTACGTTTTCCGTTTATGTGCTTTTTGCATGCTACGGCAAGTAAACGGAAAGTCGTAACGTATTTTTGGTTACTAGGGAAATGAAATCATGTAGAAATTTTTACAACAAATTCTACAATATTGTAAAAATATTCCTACAATACTGAATTTTAATGTAAAAATCAGAGTTGTAAAAATAGCCACCTATTCATTTACTTTTTATATTAAAAAAAGTATAAGTAGATCATTTATATGAAAAGTAGATAAAGTAAGCGCCTACTTTTACAACCTTGGTAAAAATTGTAGAAAATTTTGTAAAAATTATTGAAATTATTTTACAATGTTGTAATTTGTTGTAAAAAATTGTAGAAAATTTTCTACAATATGGAACTTTGTTTTAAAATTTTGGAAACTTTTCTACAATATGAAACTTTGTTGTAAAATTTGTGGAAACTTTTCTACAATATGAAACTTTGTAAAATTTGTAGACAAATTGAATTTTGAAAATTCTTTATTTTGTGAAGGTTTGAGCTTGAATTTCAGTTCAAATGCAATCAAAAATTGTTCATCTAACAAAAATAAAGATTTCTTAATAAAATAAATTTTGTTCATTTCGCAAAAACTCAAAAAAATGCGCGCTAAATTCTCTTTGACTAGCTCACCACTATAATTCATCAAACGAAAAAAAATCTCTTTATATGATGAAAAAGACCCTTGAAAAGGAAAAAAAAAATATTCCCTCAATTTAACACTCCCTAGTAATATTATATATTATTACTGTTCACTCTTCATGTGTAATTTTCACACTTTTTTGAGTTGAAAACAACAATAGGAAGACGAAAGATAAACAGCAATTTCTCTTTTCTTTGCCTTCTGTTTTTTTTTGTCTAACAGTGACGTAAAAAGAAATTTCTCATGAATAAAAACCACACATTCTAGGCAGTTTTTTTTTTCTTTAATTTTCTCACTCAAAAGCAAACAAACTCATAAAGATATGGACACGAATCGATTGTGAAATTAACAGAAGCTCAATAGATGTTAAACATGAGAAATATGTGCTGGAAATATGCACATATGTGAACACATAAACATCTGAAATATTCTCTCAATTCAACAGACCAAAGCGAGATCTAAATTTGTAATTTTGTGTGTGTGTTCATGTTTTTGAATTATTGAATTTTTATGGATTAGTTTTATGTTGGATTATCGATGCATTTTTATGTAAATAGTACAGGAAACAACTGCAACAGACAAACTGAATAAAAATCAAAGTAAAATCTCACATATGTCATGTTATATGGCGACAAAGATTGAATTAGGGAAAATTGCCAAAAATGAGCAGAAGATTGAAAGATTGATTAATTAAATTAATTCTTTCCCCATGCATTTCTCTTTTTTCTCTCATTCTGTATTGATTATTCGTTTGAGATTATGAAATAGAGAAGAACAGCACAGCATGTGTCTACATGCATGATCAAAATTGAAACATGAGGTTAATATGCAATTTCCCAATCGTCTTCTCTCTTTTTTGAGCGACAACGAAAACGAAAGGTTTCCGGTAAATCTTGTCAATCATTCAACTGGAAAAAGAGAATATTTTTCAAGGCAAAGACACTCCGATTAATCGACGATTTTTAAGATTTTTACGATTTTTTGCGATTCCTAAGAAAATTTAATTTTCTTCAAAAACTCAAATGTTAAGCAAATCTTTGATTGTATTCTAGTTGCATCTTTTAAGTTCACACTTATTGTTTCTTTTCCTTACTAATTCTTGCAATTTTATGATAGATATTACGAGATTTTAATGATTTTCTATAAAATTTTAATTTTTGCAAAATGTAAACAAAACATTGTTTAAAAATATTTTCAAATTGTCAGTTACAAATTTAGACATTTTAGAAGGAAATAAATTCAAAATCTATAAGTATAATCAAATCTACGCTTTATTTGCTTTCATCTAGCGAAAATCAAAAGTTTCTAGCTGTTTTCTATAAAATTTCAATTATTGCGATTAATCAAAGTGTCTTCGCTTTGATCTTTTTAACTTTCAAAGTCTTCTTGTTGTTGTATTTCTTCATTGAATGTGAAATATTTAAATTCCTCTTGATTGTTCCTTTTTGCCTTCATTGTGAGTACCTTTTCAAGCAAGTTGGTTACTTGCTTGCTCGTTTTTGAAGCATTCTTGTAAATATTTTATTCACTTTCCTTCTTTGATTGAGATTCGCCACAGGTAGGATTGAAAAAGGATAAGGAAGGAAAAATAAAGTAGAAAATGACGATATATTCGTGGTATTATATGTAAAATATAATTTAACATTCATATCATCTTACCTACTTTACTTACCTTCATGTTTGTGCGTGCTTTCATTCAATTCTTCCATCCCTCAGAATCCAATCCTTCTCTGTTGCTGCGTGCTCATATTTTTCTTTTTAAGAATATCCAAGGTAATTGAAGAGAAAGAAGTAAGATAGAAAAGCAATTTATTGCGAAATATGAAAAGGTTTCAATGGCGTGAGTGGGAAAAAAGAATTTTTTACATAAAGAAAGAAGTTTTGTTCATTTTTTATCTAAATCAACTTCAAACTTTGAATTATTATCTCAAGGGAATTAAAACTTGAGTAAAATTTAATATTGGGTCAATTGAACATTTGTAAATAAAAGAATTTCTGTTAAATTCAAATTTTTGGCCGTTGGAATTTCAATTTCAAATTTAAAAAATTTTCAAAATTGTTGTTGTTGTAATTTTTCGAAGAATTGAAATTTCTCGCTTATTTCTAACTCAGTCTTGTTCAAAGTTAAACTAGGAAGTATATTTTGTGAATATCTATCAATTTCTAATAAAATTGGATCTAGCAAATCAATAATTATTAAAATATTGCATTTTGAACAAGCTTTGCACTGCTACCTTCAAGTTACTATGAAAATGAAGAAAGGAAATTACGAGTTAACTAAAGCATCACGTCAAGCTATCAAAAGGTAGGCATTTTCATTTATTTATCAACTTACAAACAGTTTAGAACCATTAAACTATTCTAAATAGACTAAATTTAAGTTTTTCAGCAAATATTTTTGGTAACATTGAAACAAAACAAAAAGTAAACAAAATCCATGCTATCGTGATCTACTCGTCAAAACCTTTCTAACGATATACTATACTTCTATATTGAAATTTTTTAAATTTTCATAGTATATGTTCTTTTGACTGAATTCATGACGTTGGGCATGATTTCACATAAATCACTTGCGACATGTTTTTTGGACCATTCCTGACATTTAGAGAAGATTTATGATCAAAAAAATTTTGACTCAAGAGCATGAAGGACCTTCACATACTGCATTCAGAAAAAATGAATTGGTGATAACTCATCCTCATCCCGAAACCTATCTAATAAGGTATAGGTCACCACACCACGACCTTCTGTTCTCGAGTTATGGATTGGACAGACGGACGGACGGATGATCGGACAAAGTGGATATATAAGCGATTTCTTTTTCATAGAAATTGCGCTAAAAATACTAAAAGTTTGTACAAATCTGAAAATTCTTTCACAAAAGTGTTCATTCCCCTTGCATTATTCATTGTTTGTTTCATTGCAAAAGAAAAGGCAAGCCTAAATGATTGAAACTCAAAGAAAATTAAAGATGAGAATATTTCAAGCAAAATTTTCTCGTGACCTTTTACTAGCAGAGGAAGTAAACATAAACAATAGAGAAATTTGAGAAATTCTACAGTAGCAAATTTTTCCTCTTAAATTCCTTTCTTTCTCTTCATCTTTTACGCGCGTAAACAAAAAACATGAAATAAACATTAAAGCGTCAACCACAGGACCTTCTAAAATGTCGTTCATGACATAGTGGATTTATGCCTGCAAATATAAATTAATTATTCACTGAAATAGCGAGGTTGATGATAATGACGATGATTTTTCGCTTTCTCTCTCTTCTTTTTAATTATTCTCGCAATTCACCTGGAATAAAAACGAAATTAAAATTTATTCTTTATTTACTTTTTTGTTAAAATTGTGACCATTAATTTTTACGCTTTTTCTCTCTTTCGAAAAGCGACATCACTTCCGCTTGCCATCATTACCATGATTAATTTCTTTATCACATTAATTAAAATTTATAACTACAGGAGCAATTTGCTGCTCTCATTCGCGTACTCGATGCTTCTTTATTGCTGTAATTGAGGTTCATGATGGTGGAAAAAATTTACTTCGCGTGCTTTTAATTTTTGCTTACTCGCGCATATGGCGTATGAATGATGATGGGTAGGACACTTGACAGCTTATAAAATAGTAGCTTTTCTGGTGTTGTAAAAATGTTTGTTGTAATTTTTTTAAAGCTTATTGCGCATTGTGTTTCAGTTATTACAAGTCTACAATTTTTAACGAATTTTCAGGAAACAAATCTTTTATTATATTCACTTTGTCTGGTTGGGCACTGAAATTTCGAAAATTACAATAGCTAGAGCTTTTTGGTGTCTTTCAGATGATTATTTCTATCGCGTAAGTGAGCAGACACTGTTTTATATCTTGGGGGCCAAAAAGACCGTTTTGATAAATTGAATTAACGCGCATTTTTGTTCCTTAATTCAAATTAAGAATTACCGTTAAAAATATGCGAAATCATGCAAACAAATTTTAAAACTTTTATTTTTCGAAGTTATTTGTATTCATTAAGATAAATATTACCAACACTTTTAATTCATTTTAAACATTAATCCATTTTTATCTATTTCAATTTATTACAAAACATTAAAACAAAAATGTTAATGCATAACGGTTAATTGAATTTTTTAAAATTTTCGTGAATCTATATCAATTTTCCAGAGGAAATCGCAAAAATTTCAATTCAAAATTTAAAAATTTAACCGAAAAAAAACCTATTTGGCCTCCCAGGCTTTATATTTAGCTTAAACGCTATTTAGAATTTTAATATACGGAAAATTACAAAGAAAAATGTCTAAAAATAATTTTGAATTTGTATTTGACCGTTATTTTACAATAAACTTTTAAAATCTATTTCAGTGGTGTCCAAACTTTTTTGAGCCACGGCACACTTTGACCAAAAAAATTTTCTTGCGGCGCACCAAAGTATTTTTTCATAAAAAATTAAAAAAATTTAATAATTTTTACTCGATTTTTAAGTTCAAGAAAAAACGACAGTTGATTTATTATTTTCAAAATCTTTCAAATTTATCTTTGCGGCAGCACACAGTTTGGACACCACTGATCTATTTGACTGCTTTAAATAGCTTTTCAGCTAAAAGTTCTAAAGATTTTTGTTTTTTTATTCAATATTGAACATAACTTAGAGAATATTTTTGCCATTTTGTGCTTATTATTGTGATAAAATTTTTTTTTTTGATTCAATGAAAAAGTCTTTGATCCGAGCATTAAGAAGGTGATAAATTATTACTTTTATATTATGGTAAATAAAGCTGATCTGTACGAGGGGATGCACACTGGGGCAAAAAGAGCAAAAATAAATTATTTTGCCCCAGTGTCCATCGTCTCGGATCTGTGATATTAAAAATTCGCTCTAATCACATATTGTGCATATATATTGATTTTACTTTTCATAATTTAAATAAAAACTTTTAAAAGAAGTCCATAAATGCAAGTACAAACCAAATTCAGTTCTATTGATTATTTTATAAGATTAAAATCTTTATTGGCGTCGTCTTTCACAAATTATTCAGTAGTTTCATAATCCATCATCATCACAAAATCTTTCATGTCTGATGATCTAACATAATCAATGAAATTACTTCGCTTAGCTTTAAAAAGGCAAGTAGTCAAAGCAAAAAATCGAAAATAATTATGGGATTAATAAAAATTCAATAAAAGGCAAGATTTCAACAGATTGATTCATCTCAAATATATTTAGGGTTCGGAATTATGCAGATAAGAAGAAGAAGTATGCGCATAATTTTCTTCTTCTTATTGATTTTTCCATACAAAAATGAGTAAGAAGAAGAAAATTATGCGCATACTTCTTCTTCTTATCTGCATAATTCCGAACCCTAAATATATTTAATTCAAAATATCATCTCATTACTCATTCATTGATGCCGAAATGAGTAAAAGAAATATAAAATCGGATTAAAAAGAGATTTTTGCTTTTGGGAAAATAACACGAGCTGAAGAAAAATAAAAGAAGAAATGGATAAAGATGAGAAAAAGAAGGGAGGAGCTCAAGCATCATCTTAACTAACTCAGTTACTTACAGACTTATTCATTCACTCATTCATGAAAGCAAGAAGTTTCGATGATAAAAAGAATCATCAAATAATTTTATTCAAAGCGCATTTTAGTGCTTAAAAATCAGAGTTGAAAGGAAGCTGGAATGCGATAAATTTTCCGCACAAAATTGTTATTCACCACAAGTTTTTCAACACAAAAGTTTTTCACCACAAAATATTTTTAATTTGTTACGCAATAATCAGTTATACTTTTTGTAAACAAGCAATTAATTTGTTGTGAAACTAAATTTCGTATATTTTATCACAAATATTCATTGAAATGGATTGAAATTGGTACAAATTGAACAAACATTGAAAGAACTATCTAAATACAAAATAGCGGAAGTGATTTGAACAAAAATTCGAAGCTAAAATGAAAATTTGAAATTTGTTAGCTTTTCAACTCTGGCTTAAAACATAAAATGAAAGATTCTTGTTCTTAATCTGATTAAGATAAATTTGAAAACGAGAAGAAAGACAATCTGCAGAGAAAATAACAAAAACCACTATCGAAAAAAATGCTTTGTTAAAAAGCTGAAAGAGCTTTTTATTGTAATTTCTTTTGACGTTCTTCTATCGTCGTTTTCCACTTATTATTTTTAAACAAGAGTCTCATATCATATCATATAAAGCATGTATGACTTTTAGCGATTGTTATCTTGTAACAAAGAAGCTTTTCTTTTTCGCTTTCTTGCTTATCCGTCAATACGAATTCGCATTTGTTTTATTTATACATGTAGCAAACAAAGCAACAAGAAGTCACACATATAAGAAGTTAAAGCCAAAGTTCAAACATAAGCGGTTTATAAAAGTTTGCTTACAGCAGCATAATTTTGCATGAAATTGATTTTCCATAAATTTTTATTTGTACACGCTTTCGTATAACTTTAACTTTGAAAATTCATTTTTTAAATGCCTCGGTTGCTCTTTTTTCATGCTTTCAATTGAATTTGTTATGTGAATGTTTATGAGATAAAGGAGAGAAGAAAATTGGGCTTACATTGCATTTCCTTAGCTTTCTGTGTCTTCAGGGAAGCCATTTCAATCATCCATCCCGAAATGAAAGCGTAAAGGCCATAAAAATCTTGCTCCATTTACAGTCAAAAAACATCATTTAATATCATGCATGTTAGAGCTCTTTTTTTTCTTCTTGAACAGCAGAATGTGAGTACAAGTGAATTTGTGTGTTTTTTTTTCGGGAGGCTTTTATTATTGTCGGAATTGTGAAGCATAAATTTGCTTTTTCTGTCACAAACTCATAAATAATGTATATCATCTCTGCACACATGCACACACATTTATCTCTCTCAATATCGTTGTCCTTATTATGAAAGCGACATGAAAATGCTTATATTCTCCTTCCGGACATGAATATACACACAATCGTATAATGTGTGTGTAATGTACTCAATAATGTGATACATCAATAAGTAATGAGACATATTTCTTTATCATCAAATATTCTCTTCTTCCTTTTTTGTATTCAATAGGAAAATTTTTTGAATTATAAAAATAACCGTCATTTTAATATTCAAATTATTTCCCTTGAAACTATGCTTTGACGAAAAACGAGAAAATAACCGAAAGCAAAAGATATTCAAAATTTTCTCTAGTGTCATATTAAAGTAATCTTAGTAGTTTAAGAGCTGAGAAACTCGTTTAAATCCAATTTTGTGAAATTTTATTTACAAAAAGCTTTGTTTACAATTTATGACGAAAAAAAGAGAAAGAAAAGTTAATTTTAAAATTCTCTCAGCAAACTGTTCTTCCCTTGAACGCTTCTTTAACATTTTACATACTTTATAAAACATTTGAGTTGATAAGACATAATTAAATTCAGAATTGGGAAAACAGAAGACTTGCCGAATTTGGCTACTTTGATAAATATCTTGTAATCATTGCTTCATAATTTTAAAAAACTTTTTGCTAATGATTCTATAGGCAGAGCAAAAAAGTAAATTGAAATTTTGCGCTTGAACTGCGGTTGAATTATGGCAATTTTAGCCTTGAACAGATTTTTTTCCAAATTTCAAATCTAGTGAAGATTAAAATTGTCATAAATCACTGGCTAACTCAAATACAAACCTTTTAATTATTCTCATGTTGTTCATAAAGTCTTATTTGTAGAGATCTTTAAAATCAGCGAGAAACTAGCAAACAATAAACAAATTTCACTAATTTATTGCTTAAATAAGTATTTCTAATTAGATTTAAGACAAAAGAGTTTAATTTTACATAACACAATTCAAAGAGACAAACAGTAGCACGCGTGATTATTAACAATAAACAATGAATATTTTTGTTAATGATAATCATTATTATACAACAATAATCTTAGCAAATTTAACTTTCTTCGTTGTGTGATTTCATCACATCTCAAATATTCATTCATATGCAATATTTATAGTCATGTAATAAGGCGATAAAAAATTATTTTTTCCTTCTTCATCATCGTTGACGTCTTTTTTTTGCGATGTTTGTTGAACAAATTCAAAAGAGATGATGGTTTGTAATGAATCTTGTATGAATGAATAAAAAGGCATAAATCTACTTACAAGCATGGCTCGAGTTGAAGATGGAAGAGATTTGCAAAGCCTTTTTTGTGTATACGCCATGCCATATCTGATTTTTCCTCCTTTTTTTCTCTTCTCTCTTGTTGATTTTTTCCTCTCACACTTATTTGCTTTTGCCACTACTCCCGTTATTATCTCATTCTTAATGCTTTAATGTTTCCTCCTATGTCGTCGGCGCCTAGTCTTTATTATTGTTACTATCATAAGATGCGCTCATTGTACTCGCTTTATATGTATGTCTTGGGCGGTTCAATAAAAATAGAATTTCGGTTAAATATTTCATTTTAATTTGAAAAACAAAGCTATGCGTTCAGCTGAACAGCTATAAATACCAAAATAAAATCCAAAACAATGAAATCTTTATTAGAGCCATTTAGATCAATTTAATAAGCTTTATATCATTGTATTACAAGAACTATTCACTTTGGCTTTGTGGATATTGCTATTATGATTCTATTTTGATACTTAAATCAAAGATTCATTTACAGTTTCTAAAATCATTTTATAATAAAAAGAGAAATCAAATAAAGATAAAAATCTCATTTAAAGTCTTCTATAATCTTTAAATTATTCAAAATTGATAGATTTACTTAGATAAACTTGATATAAATCAAACAAAATGAAACAATTTTTAGCATTCTTATTTATAATTAAATTCTTCTATTTGAAGCCATGAAAGATACTTCAAATAGGCTAAAAGTGGTTATTTTTCAAATATAAGTTCTCTTTACAGCCTTTAAAGACCCAAGATTCTTATAATTTTAATTTACATCGAAAAATTTAAAGAAATTAAATGTAAACAAAGCGAATTTTTTATCGAACTTTTAACGAAAATTTATGTACTGAAGCTGAGCGTTTTTTCAAATTAGAGACCGTAACGGTTCTATTAAACCTCCAAGATGTATGTGTGTGCATGTTATCTTAACAGATAATCTCATTTTTACAATTGTGAAATGAAAATTGCCTTATTGCTTTATGTTGATGTTATTGCTGCTTTTTTTGCCATACATACATATTCGAATTACAATAATATTCAAGTCAACAGACAATGATGCTAACAAGTTTACTTATTATCAACTCACACTCTCGCGATCTTATTTGAATCTTAAGAAATAATAAGTGAAAAATTGTTATTGAGATATTTTTTTAATGCCAGCCTTAAGCACAAGTTGCAATCTCTTTCATCTTTTTCTTTCTATTTATCATTTAAGTCTAGTACGCGAGTGCCAACATAAAATCTGAATAATGAGCCTCCGACTAGACAGTTTTAAAAAGCTTTCTTCTTTCAATAGAAGAAAAAAGAATATGAAATATGGATTTTGTGGGCCAAGTGTGAGTGTATGAATATGACAGACAACAATGTGCAAGTTTGAATAGAAAAAAAAGAAATTTATTCAATAGATTAAATGAGGTAAAATAAATAGACTTTATAAGGACTTAATCTGCTTCTATTTATTAAGTTTTAAATTTCTTAATCAATTTTTAAAATTAATCCATTCAATCTGATCTACATTTATGTCTTTTATCATTAACCATAACTATAGTGATGTTCAGAGTTGTTAAACTACTACTTCGCAGCTTAAATTATTAAAGCAGAATTTTTGTAGTAGATTTTCAAATCTGCTGAGTGGAAGATTTTCCTGCCGTAAAATTTTTCTTTTTTTGCAAAACCCAATGCTGGTTTTAGCCAACCCAACTTTAGTTAAGTTAACTTTTTTTATGAGTGTCCCAGACTTGGTAACTACTTCCGGAAATTCGAAAAGATCTGCAAAAGAATTTATCTACCTGCAGAAAGATTTTGGCAGAAGATTAACCCTGTTATATCTATTTGGTTATATTAAACAAAACCTACACGGGAAAAAACTGGGATGAAGTTTGATCTCATAAAGTATTAAAAAATTTAAACTTTATTAAAGCTAAAAAAGTTTTATAAGACATAAAAAGTTTGTATGGGAAAAAATTTATGAATGTCATAAAGTATACTTTTTATAACTCATAAATAGCTTTATTAGATCCAACTTTATGCCAGTTAAAAAGTTTTTATCTGTATATTGTAGAAAATACCCAAGTAACCAAAAATATGTTACGACTTTTTGTTTACTTTCCGTGATATGCTCAAAACTTAAAAATAGAAAATATAAAATATTTTTGATTACTTGGGCAGCCAAAATCTGTGAGGGAGATTTTACTTTTACAACTCTGATAGAGACCTAACTGTATGCTGCAGTACTAATTAACTTTTATTATTTTTGATATACTACAGAGAAAGTTTAATTCTTCAAGTGTGTCATAGTTGAAAAAAATTAAACCAACTCTGTACCACTACATGATATCTATTTCTTTCTATTTTTTTGTCATGATTCACATGATGCATAACAAATATCAAATATATGTGACATAAAAAATATTTGAAGGCAGACAGAAGAAAACGAAGAAGTTAATAATAAAGAAATTTTTCTTTTTTTTACCCAATATTTTTTGAGACATATCACGAAACGAAAAAAAAAAAATATTCAAACGACAGCGACAGC
>JACWBX010001706.1:0-18225 GCA_014622435.1 Polypedilum pembai | reverse complement strand
TGTCTTGAGACATGCAAAAAAGTAATTTCTTTCTGTTTAGCACATTTTTTTGAGATAAGAAGTTGTTAAGTCATTGGATTCTGCTTCTAGAGTCTGAAACAGTTTTTCGACTAGCTAAAATTCAGCTAAATTTTAAATTTATCAAATAATGATCAACTAAAATTTAATTAGTTAGTGTTTTTTTAACCAGGGTTCGAAATGTGTTAACAGATTCCGTTTGTCGACAGATTTCATCTATTAACAGATTCTGTCATAATCTGTGACAGATTCTGTTAACAGATTTCTGTTTTTCCAACCCTGTTTTTAACTACTAAAATTTTGTAGAATTTTTAATTAGTCACAGCTAAATTAAAAACGGTTTCGGACTCGACTTAATTTATGTTAACAGTTTTAATGTAAATTATCTATAAATTTAATTTATTAATTTCTTGATTAAGCTTTTTTAATGAAATTTCTGCTAGCTATATATTTGTTATGAAAATCATCTTTTATCAGTATCTTTTTAACTTTTTATAATCTTATATTACTTTTGTATAATTCCAAATGCAAAGAAGTAAAGAGCTCATATAGGAAATAAATTAAGTTAGCCTGCAATATGCATATAAAACTAATACGTGCTTGTTTCAACAAACTATTTAGAAGAAAGAGCAGTAACAGCAGAAGCAAAACTAACTTGCCCTTTTGTTATGTTGATATTTCATCCATTAACACAAACACTCCATAAAAAATGATATTTATTGCGCTACTCAACTCAAAGCTTCCCTCATCGTGTAGTGCGAAAAATCAATTACATCCGCATTGTATCTTTCACACACTTACTGCTTTTGCTGTTACGCGAGCCATAAAAAAGCTAAAATTTATTATCATCGAAACATAATAAATTCACTCACTTGCTTCAGTACAAAAGCATAATGAAGTGCTTTTTTCTCATCAACTCATAATTGAATAAAAGATAAATTGGAAAAAAAATTGAGTTTTTCATCATCACTGTTCTCGTCATCATTGTATATAAAGCCATTGCAATTTTATCAGCGTTTAACACTTTTTAAAGTTTTGTTGAGTCAGTAAGAGCACAGAGTGAAGTGCAATAATAATGGCAATAAAAGAATTCAATCTTCTCATTCTGCTAACACTCGTAACTATCCATGCGACACGTGGAGCGATCACAAAGTGTGAAAAAAGCTCTACAATCACAAGTGGATCTAAAGCAGTGAACGAGAAAAAAGTTTGCTCTGGCGATTTAATATTTGAAGAGAGTTTCGATGGTAACCTGGACTTGGAAATATGGCATCATGATAATACATTTACAGGCGATACGGTATGTTGGTTAAGGATGAAGTGACAAATATTTGTGGTGAAATTTTCTTCATATCTTCTTCTTTAGCTTCATGAGTTTCAATGGTATACGAACAATCGTTCGAATTCATTCGTTGAAGATGGAAATTTAAATCTTCGACCGACACTAACTGCAGATGATTTTGGTGAATATTTTCTCTATTCTGGAACTCTTGATTTACATGGAGCACCAAATGAATGGTAAATTTTCAGTTTTAGACACTTTCTAAGCTCGGAAAAACAGAAATAAAAATTTTGCAAGTGTCAAAGCCTTAAAAACTTTCCCTTAGTGTGCAATATCTTTAGAAAAATCCAATTTCAATTTCAAATCGAAAACTGTAATCGAATCCTTTTCTTGCTCTTTCCATGTAGGTGTACAAATGCTGCAAACTCTGGTTGTGTTCGAAGTGGAAGTCATGAGAACATTCTAAATCCGATCAAGAGCGCAAGATTACGAACTTTGAACTCGTTTGCTTTCAAATATGGCAAAGTTGAAATACAAGCAAAATTACCAAGTGGTGATTGGCTTCTGCCTTCTATCAAATTTCTTCCACTTCGTAATTCTTATGGCAAATTTCCTGCAAGCGGTGAAATCGATTTGCTCGAGGCTCGTGGCAATCGTGATTTAATCAAGAACAGCGTGAACATTGGTAACGAGCAGATAACGTCAACATTACATTTTGGCCCACACTCGGAAGCAGATGCCTGGCAATCAACATCATTCACACGTAATAGCAATGATAAGAGCAAAAGCTTTTCCAATAGCTTTCATCGCTATCAAATGGAGTGGACGAGTGATAAAATCACATTCAGTGTTGATGACATTGTAATTCTACTTTAACTGAATTGAGTCATGTACAAACTTAATTTTTCTATACTTTTTTTTATAGGAAACTGGCACGATAAAAGCAAAAAATGGTTTTTGGGAAAAATATGAATTTGAAACAAAATATCCAGGTACATACAATCCATGGGTTGGTGGCACGAAAATTGCGCCATTTGACCAAGAGTTTTATCTTTCAATTGGTCTGGCTGTCGGTGGTTCACACTTTCATGATATTGGTGATAAACCATGGAGCAACAATTCATTGACAGCTGCACGAGACTTTTGGCAAGCACGCAACGAGTGGTTGCCAACATGGAAAATAAATGAAAATCGTACAAAAGAAGCTTCATTCATGATCGATTACATTCGTATTTGGGCATTGTAATTTAATTAAGACAAATATATTGCGCAATTGATTTTGACTTTCAGAGCGTTTCACGATCAGAATATATAATAAATTTATTAATTCGTTCTTCATTCATGCAAATTCAATCGTCGTGAATTAAGCCACAAAATCATGACCTTCTCAATGCATAACCTGTTAGTTTCACTATACACTTAGAAAACTTTGTTTATGGCAATAATTGATTATTATGAAAGAGTAAAGTCTCACTGATGTTTATCTTTTTTATTTATTAGGTGAAAAATGACTAATCTGATTATTTTTAACTTTATAATTTTATGCAAATAAAACCCAGTCAACGTTTTCTTCTAAAGAAATTCATTCAACTTTGTACGACAGTAAAATCAATAAAAATGACTGTAAAATGTGAATTTAATTGTATAGAAGTGAGTTAAAGTGAGCACAATAAAAATATAACATCAATATATATAATTGAATGATGTCTAAAGCCTTCATTTGTTTCCATTTACTTCTATGTTAATATTTCAAATTACAAGAGTAAATGACTAAGAAATTATTTTAACAAATAATAGTAACCATTGAATAAAAATTTTTAAAAGAATTTTGTATGGAAACAAAAATCGAATTTCTAACTTTTGATACCAGTTACTACCAGTTGCTATCAACTGATACTAGCTACTATGCACAATGTATTGTAACGTTTATTATGAATTTTTTCATGGTCAACACGTTCATTTGAGTGTTTTAGTGCTCAACACAAAATGTTTGAGTCTTTTAATGCTCAGCACTAAGTGTTAAATGTTTCAATGTTGAAGATTTTGTTTAAATTTTTCAACGCTAAGCCTTGGACCACTAAGTCCAAATTTAGAAGACTTAATTTAGTCGACTTTCGTAGAAATTTTTAGTCGACTTAGGTCTCTGCCTTGGACTTTAAGATGATTAGTGTTCAGTTGTTATTTATTAAGCATTTCAATGTTCAGTTACGATTTATTTAGAGTGTACAATTTATAAAGTTTTGTCAAAAGAGAACCGTAAATTGGCCCAAATGTGCTAGTATACAATAAAGCAGTAAAGTTTCCATAGCTAACACTCAACTCTACAGTCTAGTGAATAAAAATAAATTCCAAATAAATTATGCCTTTTGTTTCACAATAAATTAAAAGTCGTAATTAAGTTTCCTACATCAAGCACGAAGTACAATAGAACATGCTCGAAGCCAGCCAGCCATCTAGAAGAAAAACATTTGAAAAAGTCAATTACATTAGATGAAATGTGAATTAAAGTGATTAAAGCATCTTCAATTAAGACTCTTCTGCTGCTATTGCTACTTGCTAGCTCGTCTTGTTTGTTCTTCTCTTATTGTTACCACATTTTCAACATTTACTTTTTATTTTGCTAAAGAATATAAGGAAAAGTCTAAGTAAATCGAGAGAAAGAGAGAGAGAGAAGAAAAAGGAAAAACACACTGTTCACAAGCCAATTAATTTTATCCATATAGAAACTCGAATGTTGTTGATGATGCTGATGATGATGGTGGTGGTAGCGTTGGCTGTATTTAATGTTCTTCATACATTTTAATACATTTTCTACTTGCTATGATGTCGAAGTGAATGAATTGAGTGAAGAGCAAAAAAGAGTATGAAATTGAAAAAATAAAAGAATATTTTTTTTAAAAGAGAAAATAAATTTCGAGTGCCAACAAACAACACAAATATTTTTGTTCAGTCGTGCTTCGTAGTCAACAATCATTAATGCCATTTTCTCCACTTCTGTTTCTTCCGTCTTTTGCTTCCTTCATAGTCCCACAAGTGGTAAATTTTCAAAATTTATTTATGTATGCATGTAAGAGCTGCTGCTGCTGCTGGTACTTTTCATTACTATGATGTCCTTCTCTTTTTGCTTTTTTTTCGTCGTCTCTTTCTCGCACATACACACACTTTCATTGCTATTATATTTGCCTTGTTTGCATAGAGAGATAATCACTTGAATTTATGTAGAGAATAATGACTTAAAAAGTAATTAACATGGAAATGAGCTCTTCACGGCTAGAAGTTTTCCTATCACTTCTTTTTCTCTTACAGCTATTTTTGTTTTTAAACACAATTTTTATAGATCTTGATGTTTATTTTTATCATTTTGTTTGACTGTTTTAGATATTAATTTTTAAGATAATGAAAAAATGTCAAAGAACTTTTCATTGTTTCATAATTAACTTGTCACAAAGAATTTTTAATTATTAGTGAAACAAAAACTTCATTTTTTAAATATAAATTGTTTTTGTCAAAACCAGAGTCTGAAGTCAACTAAAAATTTGTACGCAAGTCAACTAAATTTAGTCGACTTTGGGCTCTGGTCAAAACTTAAAAATTCCAGACAATGCGTCTTAGTCATTCGATTTTTCAAACAATTTTAACACCGTTCCAAAGGGTGGACACTTAACTGATTTAATTAGAATTAAATTTAATTCAAGTTGACTTTAGGAATGCATTTTCAAAAAAGGTTAACAATTTACTCTTATAAATTTAATATTTTAAGTTTTATGAGCTCAAAATGAGGATTTTTGGGAAAACTTTAAGATCTTCAAAGAAATTTTTTTGATTTTTCAACAAAATTCAAGTTGTAATCAAGTCAACTTGAATATCCTAGTAAAAGAAAGGATCACTTATTTTGATTCATAAAATTTGTTACCTGACACGAAACAGTTACTTTTGATTGAAAAAGATCAAAAAATTCCATTTAAATTTTATTCTTTATTTTATCTGAGTAACTAAAAATACGTTATGTTTTCCGTTTATATGCCTTAAACATATCATAGCATGTTAAATTAAAGTGTCCAACCCCTTGCAACATTCTTTATGGCAATTTAAAATGTAAACAAAACATTTTTTTGAAATTTCAAACTTTTTGAAAAATGACAAATTATGTTATTATTTCGTTAATTTTTATAATTAAATTTTAAATATTTCAAGTTCTAATTAAAGCAGGAAGTAAAGAAATAAAAACTTTCATACAGTGTTGTTATCGTAGACGTCTACAGTCTACGGTCTACGTAGATTCTACCGTAGATTTGTCTATGCAGACAATTGTCTACATGTAGACGTCGTCTACATAGACGAAAGTTGTAGACCGTAGACAAAAACTTTCGTCTATGTAGACGAAATCTACGTGTAGACCGTAGACGGTCTACGTACATTTTCATATATTTGTCTACGGTCTACGCGTAGACGTCGTCTACGTAGGCGAAAGTTTTTGTCTACGGTCTACAACTTTCGTCTATATAGACAACCTTGTAGACAGCATTGCAAACCGAAGACGTCTACAATAACAACACTGCTTTCATAGACTTTTTTGTTTCTATTGCACAAGCGGAAGCAACTTTTTTAACATTTCATGCAAACGATTGTTCTCAAAGATTTATGTTAATTATGAGAATTAAAAGAAAATGCGTCAAAATCATTTGATAATTTTTCCTCTCTTTCTCTTAAACTGCGGGAAGCCAAAGAACTCTCACTCACATACATATAAATTTTATATTAACAAGTCAACAAAACTTCATGAACTTTTTGATGACGACAGGCACATTTTTTTTTTTTGCTCAACTTTTCATCACGAACACTGCCGCACGATGAAGCAAAGAAAGACACGAGAAAAAAATGTTAATGAATGTCAATTTGAAAATGAAATTTATTTTAGACAAAGGCTCTATTTAATTAAGTGACAATGAGTAGTAGGAGCTAGAAAATAAAGCTGTAAAAGTAATTACAAGGCGACAGAGTAGAAAATTATTTTGCTGAATTTTGAAGAAAATTTATTTCGCTCGCATTTCGTGTTTATTGCGTATTTAAAGAAGTTTTAATTCTTCTTCTTTCCTCGCGGCTTATGAGATTTTGATTAGAAGAATCTAAAAATAGCTTGAAGAAGAAGAAGAAAAATTATCATTCAATAAAATTTAAATAAATTTTCATTTCTTTCATTAATTTGATTAAGAGCGATTCTGAAACACGGTTGAAATGTTTCGTTATAGAGGACGTTAAAATCGAATTTTTAAAATTTTATTTCTGTTAATTTTTCAAATTCTCTTTACTTTTCAATGTTTATAAGCAAACTAATCGTTAATTGCTTTTCTTTTCTTTATATCTATGTCAAGTATGATGAATATAAATGCCTTAAAATTGAATATTTTACGAAAAACATTTATGTTTATCTTTAACAAAACAACTGTTGCGTTGGCAACTTACAGAATTTTTTTAAACAAAATTCCCATTTCTGGCTTATTATCAGCTTCATTTACAAAACTGAGACTTTATAAAAATTGCAATCATTCAATACCAAAAGCATGAGGATTGACCGTACAGTTTTTGAGAAAAATCAATTCTAAAATTGAAAAATTTGTAATTGTAAGTTGCCAATGCACATAAAAATCAAAATATTCTGAAAATCAATGAGTTATTTGCTTTATTTGTGATTATGTAATAAACTTTAGCACAAAGCCCGTCTTTTAAAAGCTTCAGCTTTAAACACAAGTTTATATTTGAAAAGAATTTTCAATCCTAAGAATAATTTCAGCAACAACAAAATTTTAGAATCGCTCTGAAAAAGAAAATTTAAACCCCATTGTCTCACAGTTTGAGCTTGAATTCATGATGACAACAAAAGTAAACTACTTACTTAAGCCGAAAAGGAAAATTTTTTTGTGGGTCACTTGAGTTTATAATAAAAATAGTCAACATTTTCAGGGCTCTAAAATTGTCATTGACATCGACATGTATAGTTAATTTATTCCAATTTCATCTTCTTGGGTTTTAACCGAATTCTCTCTCTTTCTCGCGCGAGCAAACATGATGCATAAAATTATGACGTAGTAAAGCGAGAGAGTCGAGAGAATTCCAAAACAACGAGAATGCTTTATTCATTGGGAAAAACCCATAAGAAAATAGTGTGTTAAGTCGTTACCACTATTGTCTTAACTTTCTTACACATGAGTGAGCGCATTTGAATGAGCAACAATGGGGCATATCAAAACACATGACACAGCGTCTATAAAGAAGAATTTTTTCACCTTTTCTTCTCTTCTTTCTATAAGTGACATTTCTTATTAATAAACATATTTAGTGTGCGCTATCAGTAGCGTCATTTTACGAGGAACTTGTTTTAATGTTTTTTTCTGCTCTTTTTTCGCTTCACAGAGAATTTTTTTGTGTACAATTTTTTTTTCTTCTCTCATTTAGTAGTATAAATGCGAACGATTGATCATATTTGAGTTTAGTGTAGCGTCTAAAGTCAAGTAAACCCAATCAGTTGCAGTGAATTAATTAAATTATTTGAAAAAAATGAAAGTCATCATCTTAATTGTATCACTCGTGGCATTGACAAGTGCACAACGTGGTCATTATGCTGGCAGTCGTCCGATTATTGATGGAATGAAAGGACCATTTCCAGAACAACAACAACAGCAAACAAATCTTGGCAATCGATTTACAGATAATGCAATTGGAAGTGGACAAACAGTTCCTTTAAATTCTAATCCTGGTCCAGCAGTGAATCCAAATTTAATTCCACAATATAATCCATACAATAACATGAATCTTTTCAATTACTTTAATCAATTACCACAACATCAACAACCTTTTTGGTTCCTCAACAATCAAGCAATTCAAGGTCATATAAATAGACAACAACCAGCACAACAACGTGTAGATGTACAACCATTACCGAATATAGGTACAGGCTCATTCATGAGTGGAAGAAGATAAAAAAGTGAAATGTTTTTATATTGTGATAAATGTAGGGTTTGGACTTGAACTCAGATAGTCAAATATCTGCATAGAAACTTGTACAAGTTGAATTCAAGTTGACTTACTAAAAACTGTTTCTAATTCATTCAGATTTTAATTATTTCGGTTACTTCTTTAATAAATTTAAAAATCATTGACTTTCATATACAATTATTAAAATTTTCATTAAAATAAATAAAATATGAATAAATTAGAGACATTTTTTAGTAAGTCAACTTGAATGCAACTTGTACAAGTATCTGAGCAGATACTTGATTATTTGTGTTCAAGTTCAAACCCTAGATAATTGTTTAAAATTCGTTTTCTGTTCCATTTTTAGATTGTAAGAAAATTTTTATTTTTTTAAAAATAAATTGTCTCTGAAGTTAACAAGCATAAGACTAAGAAAAAAAAGTTCCTAGTAGTTTCATTTGAAATTTCGACCGTTGAAAAATAAATTTCAAATGTGTTTTCACACCAATTTTCGAACAAATTTTGAATTTTCGAATTTTTTTTCGAAAATAAATATTAAAGTAAAACCAAAATATTTAAAGTTTTAAGCTGAAATAATATGAAATAAAACCTGGATTAGACTTATAATAACTTCTTTTATAAAGAGGAACATTAATAATTAACTAAATAATGTTATTTAAATGTTTTGTTAACAAAGTTTTTTAATTTTGATTAATTTCGAAAAATCGTAGTAGACTTTTTCGAAATTCCTTAACAGTCGATTGAAACTACCAGGAAAAAGTTCTTTCTTTCTTTCTTTCTCACTGATGTCAGCAATTAAATTTCACTCTAATATAAACATACAAAAAAAAGTCAGTGCAAGTTGAAGTTGAAAAATTTCAATTTAATTTCTGAAGTTTCATGAAGCACACAGTGCAAGTGCTTGAATGTTGGATATCAAAATTAAAAAAAAATGGAGAAGAAGTTATTTTATTCATCTCAACCGAACCGGAAAATGTTTTTCACGAGATGCACATCTGCATGAAGGAAATTTTTCTCATCTTTTCTTTCCTCTATGGCATCCACCATATTGCAGACATATAAAAAAAGCTCGTATAGTTGAGACTGCTGCTTCAGCTTGCTTGCGGCAGGCTCAAAAACACTAATGATGATGATAAATGAAATTTTCTCTCTCTTTCTTTTCATTACATCTTATTTGTATGAATTGCTCATTAATGAAAATCTAATTTCATGTTCACAATTGTCCTTGTAATGATTTTATATTGAAGCGAATGATTGGATTCTGCTGTAGATATATAAAAAGAGCTTTCAATACTCTCTAAGGATTTGTGAAGCTGTTTTTGATGATTGTATATTCACATAAGTCTGATGGGAAATATTCGAAAAAATTAAATTGAATTTTTTTAAATTACTTTAAACATTTACATAATGGATCTTTTTTTAGTTCTCTATTTTGCATAATAAAAATAGAAACGAAAATATTTACCTAAGACTAACATTTTTCAAACAATCAAAATTGCATAATTAAAAGCAACTCGGGTTTTTTCCCAGAGTTGTTTTCACCAGATTAACAAAATTTCTACGATTTTCTTGATAAATTTTTATAGAAATTTTTCTTTTGTAAATTATTTTACCAACAAATAGCTTTCAAACAAGCCATCAATGATTGAATTTTATTGAGCATACAAAATTTATTGACGAAATTTGATCGATTTAGCAAAAACAACTCTGATTTTTCCATGGCGAAATCACTCTGAATTCTCCGAGAATTTTATTTTGAACATACTTCAAAAAACTCGAACATTAGTTAAAATTTTTGCTGTATTTTATTAATATTTGCTGGATTTATACTTATTGCTTCTTTCTCTTGCTAGATCTTACAAATAGTCCGAAACCGTTTTTCGACAAACTAAATTTCAACTAAATCAAGGGGTAAGATCTTTTGATACTTCAAATAAAAATCGATCAAAGTTATCATTGAAAAATCTAGAAAAATTAAAAGTTTGTAAGGGAAACATTAAAAAATCAAATTTGATTTTTTGATGAAATTTTTTGATTTTTTGATACTTTTTTGATGAAGTTCGCACCCTTTGAACTAAATTTTAGTCGATTAAAATTTTTAACTAAAAACAACTAAAATTTAGTCGTTAAGTGTTTTATTTTTAATTGACTAAATTAGTTGAATTTTAGTTAATTGCGATTAAAAAACGAAACAATTTCGGACTCTTATCTTACAGTTTTATGCAGAGTCCGAAATTGTTTGCGATTAACTAAAGTTGCAACCAAAATTTAGTTGACTAAAATTTTCAACCAAAAATCAACCAAAATTAAGTCAACTAAATTTTGGTTGATTTTTGGTTGAAATATTTAATCGAATAAAATTAAGTTAAATTGAGTTATTTGCAACTAAAATGTCAAACAATTTCGGACTCTGGTTTTATGATAGATTTTATTGATTTTTAAAAAAAATTTTTTTTTTACAAAATGTAAACAAAACGTTTGAAAAATTTCTTCAATAATAATCGAAAATTTGTTACGACTACTTGCAGGGAAAAATAACTCCGAAGAAAAGTTTTAAAAATTTCTACATTTTCTGCGTTTTCTGCAGGTAAACAAAGAAAGATATTTTCTTATATCAACGTTCTAAAGAAGTTTTCAATTGATTCAACACTATGAAAAAGTATCATTTGGCTTAATTAAAGAGATGTATGCATAAGTCGGAAATTTTTTGCATCATTTTCTTTGTTTTGCATCTTTCTGCACTTTTCTGCATTATTTTGCGTTTCTGCAGAGTTATTTTCCACCTGACTTTTTGTTAACTTGCTTCAAAATGCAAAACGTAACGAAAAAAGCTAAGAAAACAATTTGAAGCTTTAACTAAATAGACATAGAAGCGGAACGAATTTATGGTTACTCGGAAATATAAATTTTTAAATTGCACAATAAACAATTTAAAAGGAATTAAATAAGAAATCATTAAGTGTAAACAATTTGATACTTTACTAGAATTATTTTTGCGAAAACCAGAAATTTCTAGTTGTTTTCTATGAAATTGCAATTAATCGGAGTGTCTTCGTCTGGGATTTTTCCCTTTTTTTAATAAGATCTTTAAAAACACATTTACACAACTTTTTATAAATGAATAAAATGAAAAAAAGAAGAGTTTCTATCTTATCATCATGAAAGCATATGTTGACAACAATTTTCTCTCATTTTAAAATTCACATTTTACCATATAAGTAAGTAGAAATGAATGAGTAGAATATTATGAATAGCAAATGAAAATGCAATAAAATATATTTAGCTCTCTCTCTGTGTCTTTTCCATAATATAAATCGGCTTTGCTTTTTCTCTCTCTCTCTTTGCATTCATTTGGCACTTCATCATTAAAAAGATATGCATACTCATGTGCTGCAATGGTAGTAATTAATTATAAATCTCAAAATGTTGATAAGTAAAGTCTGAGCTCTTAGAAAAATCAAGTAGGGTTCGGACTTGAACGCAGGCCTGCGCATATACTTGATCAAGTTGCATGCAAGTTGACTTACTAAAAATGTCTCTAAATGATTCTGATTTTATTTATTTTAGTGAAATTTTTTGCAAATTTATATGAAAGTCAATGATTTTAAAAATTACAGAGGAATGGTCCGAAAAAAATCAAAACTGAATGAATTAGAGACATTTTTACTAAGTCAGTTTGCATGTAACTTGATCAAGTATATGCGCAGGCCTACGTTCAACTCCGAACCCTAAAATCAAGATTTATGTGTATATGCATAGAGAATAAGTTAAAGCTTTAATTAGTCGACCAAAATGTCTTTTAAAAGTCATGAAATTAAAGCAAAAATATTAAAGCGTTATTGTGATTTTCAATTTATTTTAATCTCATGTGTGCGATATCCCAAATGAAAATCCATGCAATGATGAGGCGGTAGTAGCGGTTGCAGAATGGAAGGAGTTATTTGACTAGTAAAATCGTGTTTATGCATATGGTTAAACAATAAGTAAGTATACTCCAATATGTGATAGAACATCATCATTGAATATATTTTTGCAACAATTTAAGCATACAACACACAATACAATGTAGGTACATGCTCTTTCACATCTACACATTTGAAATATTTGAATAGATGAACATTGAGAGCACGAGAGAGTGTTTGATGAGTAAAATAAAGAGCAGTATGAGATTTTAATTGGAATGAAAAGAGTGAAAGAACATTCTTTGAATTATTTTCACATCAAAACATCCTTTATGGAATTAAAATTAGTTTCATAAAGCTTAATGCATAAGAATTTTATGCTTCAAAATTTTCTCCATTTCAATGAATGAAAATTCAATTTTTGCTATGTGTTTTATTGACTTAATTCTATCGAGAGAACAACATTCATACAGAATATGTATTTATTTATGTTTTAGATTTTTGAATTAGTAAATTCTAATTTTCAGATTTATGATTAGTTTTATTCAACACAAACTTGAATATTTAAAGTTATAAAATTATACAAAAGTGAAAGAATTTGTAGAACAATAAGTCTTGCTTTTAATTTACTAATAAAGTTAGAAGAAAATATCAATTTTTCGCAATTTTAGTTTTTTCAAAGGAAAACAGTTTTGGTGCAGAATTCTAAAAGTTTTCTGATGAAAATTTCTTTTATTCAGTCAATTTTACGTCTTTATTTTGTTTTTAACAAGGGGTAAGAACTTCAAAATTTTCCTACGAAATCTTACTTTTTTCTACTTTTTCCTACGTTTTTCTGCGATTTTCTACGAAATCCTACGAAAAACTGCGTTTTGCTACGTTTTGTTACGAAATACTGCGAATATCTTCGAAAATCTACGAAAAAATGAAAAATTCTACGAAATGTTACGTTTTAATAACTAAATTTAGAACACACTTTTCAGACAATTATCGGCATTTTACTGCAGAAGTCTTATGATAATGAAACAATACAAAGTTGATTTCAATAACTCTTTCAAGTTTAAAAACAATTTTCATTGAAATTCATGAAATTTTGGAAGTTTTTTAAAATGTTATATTTCTTTGCATAGATTGATTCCAAACCACATGTATATCTTTATGCAGTTCTTTAACATGTTTCTTATAGGTTTTCCAACCATATTTCGTAATATTTTCGTGATTTAAAAAATTTGTTATAAAAAACATTGTGGTGAATTTTCAGAGGTGAAAAAAAAATTTTGGTAAATTTTTGGCGGGAAATAATTTTGAAAAATTTTTTTCTGATAAAAAATTGTTTTTATATTTTTTCGAAAAGACATTAAGAGTTTCACGGAGATCTTTTATATCTTACGTCTCATAAATAGTAGCAATTGAAAAAAGCATACAGTTCAATGTAAAATGAATTCTGAATTGGTTTTAATGAAAAAATGTAAAATGCTGCGTTTTTTTACGTTTTCCTACGAAATCATTCGTTTTTCTGCGAAAACCTACCAAAAACTGTAAAAACCTACGAAAAACTTCGTTTTTATACTATTTACTACGATTTTATACTCTTTTCTGCGAAAATCTTCGAAAAACGGCGAAATGCAACGAAATACTGTATTTTTCTACGAAAAGCTACGAAAATTGAGAGTTCTCACCCCTTGGTTTTTAATCGTCAAATAAGCTACAATAAGAATATTTAAGTTTTCTGTAAATCTTTGTTTACATTTTTTTGATGTTGTTTTCCCCTTAGATAACTACAAGGGGAAAATAACTCTGACGAAATTCTTATGTTTCTTACGCTCTTTTTAACGAAAATAACGAAAAATTACGAAAGAAAAATTTTGTTCAAATTTTCCCAACAATTCTAGCCTTTGGTCTCTTAAGGTGTATTAAGAACACTTCTTTAGTGTTCTATTAATGTAATCATAGTGGTATAAGAGCCGGGAAACTTGTTTAAATTCAATTTTCTTTGCAAACTCTTTGTTTACAAACAATAACGAAAATGACGAAAAAATAGCGAAATTTTAAAATCTTTCGTCAGAGTTATTTTCCCCTTGGATAACTATAAACAAAAATTCAATTCGAAAAAATCCGTTATTTTAAATATTAATTATTTAAGCAACATTATTTTTTTGCAAATATCCTTCTAGCTTATTAAAAATACATTTTATCCTTGCACATGTATGTCTATTGCATTATTATTTACTTCATAAACACGCTCGCAATCATATTCTAAAAAAGTACACAACATTTATGTAATATATTAAGCCGTCAAAAGAATTGATATGAGAGCTATATAATTCCTATAGATTACTTGCGATATGCTAATGGTCGGTTATTTTGATCAATTAAAAGTAAAGTTTTGTGTTCTGTTAATGTGCTACAAGTAAGCAAACGGTCAACGCCAATGGTTGAAAAAAAATCAATAACAAGAATAAGAGCGACTGCATTACTGTGTGAGCTGTGTTATATGAAATATGTATAAAGTATAAATGCCGACCGATAAACGATCCGACATGCTTTTTCATATAATGAGTAAACATCAAAAATTTAACTCTACGGGGTAATAATTGCGTGCGCGCTTGAACTCGCTGCTCTATAGCAAAAATATTATGACCAGTCGAATAAAATATTTATACTCATTTCCTTCTTCCCACTCAATGCTTGTATGACAATCTCACCCTCTCTAATGACATGCATTTCACACATACATACAGTTAGTTGAACAATAACTTATTCATACACATGTTGTAGTGACAATTTTTCTCAACTATTTTTTTTTGCCAGCTTGGATAATCAGTCATTTGTGTTCATTTCAATATGATATTTATTCATATAACACATTTTTGATTGTTGTCCTGCCATATTGTTCGCTTATAAAATATAAAATATGAAACTCTTTCATAGTGTGCGGAAAGAGTGAGCTTAGATTTATGTCAAGTCATAATCGTGATTTTAATTAATAATTATTTTCATACTCAATTTTATGGCGTTAAATGAGCGGCTCATTCCCAGTATTTTATTCATTCGATGAGTGTGCTGGAAGCGAAACATATAATATGGTTAATAATAACTTTTTCTCGGCAAATTTAATTTTGTTGCCATCATTAGCGAAGAAAAAGCACAGGAGTAATATTTTACGGAAATTTACTTCAACTTATGTTGCCGCTGATACTGAAGTAAGGTAAGGAAAATTTAATTGAATTAATCAGCTCATGATGCTTTTTTAATAATTTAATTCAATGAATATGAGTGATAATTAACTGAATGATGGAAAAGTAGAATGAGTTTATTATCACTTTTAATGTTACATTGAACTTTAATTAAATTATTCAATATATATGTGTGTAGGTAAAATGTGATTACACCTCTACTAACATATATTTGAGAGAGCAAGGGGAAACAAAAACAAAATAGTAAATAGTAAACAGTGATAACAAAAAAAATAGTAAACTTTAAAATTTTATATGAAACTGTATTTTCCATTCTATATGGAAAAAAGTGTTATTGTCCATCCGTCAGTCCACACTTTTTCAGTCCGTCCATCTGTCTTCCTTAACTAGTCTTTACCAGATCGGTTTTTCGTAAAACTTTTTTATGTCAATCTACTACTTTTGACTATGAGACTTGTTTAATGGAAGAAAAAATGTCCATGTTGGTTCCGAGTTGTGGTCCAAACAGTATTTAAATGCGGATATATATGACACACTTAGCTTATTTTATGCGAAATACTATATGTATGCTGCATACATACTGCATATATGCGAGATTTTCGCTAATTGTAAAATGCCTGGTAATCTAGACAGAAAAAATGACCGTTGTAATTTCGAAAGCTTTTATAAAAATTTTTGATGGTTTCACACGCTACTTCGAAAACTCAAATAAGAAATTTCTTTTTAAATACTCTAAAATATTGTTCTGTCATATGAAAATGCGTTTAATACTCGTCACTGAAAATTATTATTACTGACTTTTTGTTGTTAAGTTAAATTTTTTGACAGAATTGTTTCCGCTTGTATGAAAGAGAACTTTGTAATTAAGTAAACTTTTTAAACTTTTTCCCTTTGATTTTATTTACTGCAGCTCTATGTGTTGTTGAAAATTCAATTTTCAGAAAAAAGCACTACACTGAAACTGTCACAAACAGAAAAAAGAAAAAGTTTTCATAGAAAATGTTGAAAATTGAATTTTTGATCATTGTTAAAAATTTACACTTGTTTAATTAAAATCAAAGAAAAAGAACTTTCGTAAAATGTTAGAAAAAGCTGCATAAAGTCGAAATTTATTTATCTCTAGGAGGTCTCAATACAAAAAGTAACGGTTATTTTTGCTCAGATATGAATTTAAAATTCTTGAATTTGAACGCGTTTTATTGCAAAAATTTAAGATTTCTATTGAGAAAAACACGCTAAATTTTCGAGTTTCTTGTTTTTAAAGATAATTGCTCAATAAAACTTGATTGTTTTAGCTTTTTCAATGATTATTTTTGAGTGAATTCTTTTCAATTAAATAAGAAAAATTAAGAATATCAATTGTTTCCTTAGAAATTACAGTCTTTGTAACGAACTTTTTAACGGAAAATAAAGGGAAACGAAAATGCGCGCGAAAATTCAAATTAAGAGAAATAACGGGCAGTTGGGCCACCCTGGATTTATCCTTGATTAAAAGTTTTCATCAAGTTTAAATTTAAAACATTTTTTTGCAAACCTTGACACTCACTCATCATCTCATTTTAAAAATATCAAACAAAATCAACGGTCAATTAATTTCCTCATTTTTGATGAATTCGCCAAATATTTGATTTAAAAGCCATATACATGATGCGAATGATTTGGTGATGGTTATTGATGAACATATAAAATAATATTCAACAAATGAATTTTGACTCTTTGTGTGTTTAGCGGATTTATTTTTTTTTCGTTACCAAGGATTTGATTGAAAATTTTGCCAATTAAAAAATTTATTTTATTGGCAAGTAAGCAAATAGGAAGAGAATTTTGGTTAGTTGAAATTGTTAATGCATGTTATTCAATTTCATTTACAATAAATTTCTGTTGTTAAACATTTACAAGCATTAAATACAAAACCGCATGAATTATTTGTGTAAAAATTCAATTTTAATTAGCATGAAATTTATTTCTATTTTTCGATCAATTAAATTTTTTTTAATGAAACAAAAATCTATGTTTTATCAAGAAAGAAGAATTTTATCAAAAAATCTAACAAAATAATAAGGAAATTAGGGTTTTTCATCACTGTTAAACAGTAACTGTAAAACAGCTGTTTTTTGGCCAAAAATGGAAAACTGTAAAGAGCTGTTTTTAACGAGTTTTTTTAAGTAAAAACCAGAGTCTGAAACCGCTTTTCGACTAACTATAATTCAACTATTTTTAGTTGATAGAAAATTAAACATTAATTGACTAAAATTTAGTTGATTTTAAGTCGATCATTTTAACAGGCTAAAATTTAATTAGTCGACTTTAACCGACTAAAATCAATTTCAGTCGACTAAAAACAACTTTTAAAAAGATATAGAAAGTACTCGACCACGGATCGGTGTACTTTAGCACATTTTTGTCGCCCAGATCAGTGTTTGTTAGCAAATTACAATATTATAGAATTCATTTTATAATCACAAAACTTCAACCTAAATACAGTTTTTAATGTAAAATTGAATTACATAATTTCACGTTTACTTATAAGCTGTTTAATTTGATAAAATACTTAAATCTGCTGTGAGTGTATTAAATCAAAGCAAATTTACAGATGATTCTTTAAGTAAAATTTCTAATGACTTAAAAGATATTAAATTAATAAAAACTTTGATTTAAATTAAGTTTGCATTTGTTTATATTGGAAATTGTCAAAATTAAATCTGTTAATCTCGTATTATACAAGTATAACAATAAATTGAATAGATTTAGATTTTAAAATTCATGCATTAGAGTAGATTCTATTTAGGTAAAATAACGGTTAAATGGAATTTGAAATTAAAAAAAGCGGCGA
>JACWBX010001705.1:10505-51412 GCA_014622435.1 Polypedilum pembai | reverse complement strand
AAGAGTTCAAAAAAAAAAGAGAGAGAAAGAGTAAGAGCAGGTGGGTAATTATCATTCAGCACTATTATGGTATTTGTTCGTAGCATATGCATATAAATTAATAAGGTCTGCGAGAGTTGGTCACACATGAAAAATTTTGTTGTTCGGTTGCTAGAACATTCTCACTCTTTTTTGTCTTGTTTGTAAAAATCAAATTTTACACACTTTCATTTTAATTCACTGTTATTTTTTAAACTCAAGTTTGGTTATGGAATTAAAATTGAACTTTTTTGATCTATAAATTGACTTATATTTATTTTAAAGGTGTTTGATGTTTACTATTCTTATGAAAAATCTTTAAATTTATTTTTGAAACATGAGGAACTTTTTACATATTACGTTGTTGTTAAAGTCTTTAAATTGGTTTGAGTTTTAGTGAATAATAACTAGATCTATACAAAAAATATAAACTAAGACCAAACAATTTATTATACATCTGATCTGCTTGAAGACTAAATAACAACTAACTTTATAAAGTATAACGACTAAAAAGCGCAACTTAATGTAATGTAATTCAAATACTAAATGACATTTATTATTGATATCCAACAGTTATAGTCAAATGATTTGAAGTCAAATTTCGTGCCTATTTTTTTCTATTATCCACACTTTATCCATTAATTTTGTTAGTCTTTACAAGAACACTTGTTAGCCAAATTTTTTAGATTAATATTTTATGTTCTATGCTGAGAACTGTGTAGCAAAAGAATTTCCTAAAATTTATTTTCTTTTAAGAATTATGGCTCAAACAGTTCATGCAGAGTTACATAAAAAATATCACATATTGCAAATGAAGTTTTCCTAAAACACACAAAGTTCTATAAAAACCTATTAAGATTCTTCAAAAATTTGTTTGATATTTAAAAGTTTTTTTTATTATTTCAATACAAAATATTCAGTCACAACAACAAAATGAAATTTTGTACCAGTAATTTATATTGAAATTCTATTCTTTGCTATTTTATAAGTTTTAAGTCTCAAATTTATAAAGATATTTTTGAAAAGATTTTAGTAAGATAAATAAAATAATTAGAAAAGTTCAAAATTCCGTAATAAAAATAAAATAAAACAATTAATTAACCACAGTATTAATAAAATCTAAAAATCTCAAGTTCAAAATAAAAAAAACCCTTAAATATTGTTTCATTTTCCATTTATTTCTACTTTTTATACTTCACAAGAATAAAGATATATTTATATACACAAATAAATTAATTAAAAGTAAAATATTCAAAGAAATTTGACCAATTGGGTGGAATATAAATGTTTATATATCCACATTGTCCGTAATAAGATTAGTTTGTCCGAACTAATCTTGTCCGTGAATTTTTTCTAAATGACGTTAACACAAGGATTTTAATATCCTCGTTAACGTCTAAAAATTAATTTTGAAAATTTTCAATTATTATGTTTAGAAAATTTTCCAAAATAAAAAGCTGATAATTATTTGTACTGCAGTGAATAATTTTTTTTATCTTAGCAAAAGAATTTTAATCTAAAAAGAGTTTATAGTGATTTTGACGATCAATGTTTTAGTTCATAAAATTTTTTTATTTTGTTCAGGTTTTAGTTAAGATTATGACTTAATTTTCTGCGTGAATACTTCAAATCATTTTTATTTTAGGAAAATGTAAATGGTTTTATGAAAGTCTTATGAAATGAGCAATAATGGCGGAAAAATCAAGAATAATTTCATTTCGAATTAAGTCTGAAAATCTTCTCATTTTAACTAATGATTTTAACCAGAGCCCGAAATCGACTAAAAATTTGTACGTAAGTCGACTAAATTTAGTCAACTTAGCATATAATTTTTAGTCGACTTCGAGCTCTGATTTGAACACTCAATGAAAGATTAATAATTTGAAAAGTTTAAATAATTTTGAAAAAGTTTATGTCAAAGTTCATTAAAATAAAATTTTTAAAAATGAAACTATGAAGATGATTGACTTTTATGTCAAAAATAATTCGAAATTCATTTTATAAAAATATTTGAAATTCCGAATAGTTGTTGAGTCAGTTTAGCACAATAACTTTACAAAATTTAGTGCTCTAAAACAAATGAAAGAAAAGTTTGAATACTAAAAATTGAAAATGACAATTTTCGAATTAATAGTTTTAAAAATCGATCAAAAATAAAACTAAACGACAAAATATTACAAAATTTTTGATACCATCATATGAACTTTTAAAATTAAAATTGAAATTATAAAATAATATTTATCAGTGAAATTAAAATTTCAAGAATGAATATCTTATCAATTTGAAATGTTTTTTTTTTTCAGGTATTCCCAAATACGCTTAGAAAACGTCACAATTTAATCTAATCACATTGCAGAAGTTTTTTTGTTTTTAAATTAAAATGCGCAATTTGACTGATAGCAATAATTTTTAAATTTTATTATCAAATTTCAATATGAAATAATATTTTATGTTTGTTATTTTACCAAAAGCATCTTTGTTCTGGTGGATTATTGTATTGTTCATCCAATAAAGCAGCAACTTCTTCAGGTGTCATATGATACATAAAATCATTAAAGAGTGGTAACATAATCGAATTTAAAATTTCATTAATTTGTTGCTGAAATTCAGGATCAGCCAACATTTCGGGAATCATGTCATTAATTTGACGATTGACAGTTCCAGTCATTAATCCAAATCCTTCCATTCTTACAACGACATTTTGAGAATCAAGTGCAGTTGTTTGATCATGAAATTGCATATAACCTGAACCTGGAAGTGTGTGCCAGCGGAGAACGCCTTCAATCCATGTGTTTGTCATTGTTGCTGTCATTGGTCCGTTACCAGTGACTACAGGAATACCTATCATTGAACCTCGAGTTACATGTGAACCAGTTAATGACATTTGAGCTATTGAAAATCTGTAGCTAATTGTCCTTGCTGCTGTATTGACTTGCAATCTTTGAATAACAAAATTTCTCAATCCAACAAGATTTATATTTCTTAAAGTTGAAATTAGATTAGTTCCGATTCCACGAGCTTCAATTACGACTTCAGGAACAAACAATGGGTCAATTGGATCAATTCCATTTTCACCTAGATCTGGCCATCCACAAGGAAAATTTTGACGTTGCCTTTCAATAGCTGCTCTCAATTGACGCTCAAATGTTGCATCGTTAAATTGTGTGATTGCTAATAGAAATATAAAATTATTTTAGAAATTTAAAATGAAAATTTTTTACTAACGATTTGAAAATATTGAAGCAAAAACAGCCAAGAGAACAATGAAAAGTTTCATTGTTTTATTCTCTTTCTCTCAGAAAAAACTGTGATCGAATTTACGATTTTCTGAATCTTTTATAGTTGTTCTCATCTTATCTTTTAATTATTTTTAAGATAAAACAATTTTTGATAATGAAATTTGATTAATCGAATGTTTTTCTGATAGAGATATCTTATCAAGGTAATTAACCTCACATGACGAAGAAAGAAAGAAAAATTGAAATCAAATATTTCGTAAATTTAGTTATCTGTAAAATGAAGCTTTATTACACAGACTTGATTTTCCCTTGATAAAATTAAACTTACTTCTTTCAATTGTTTTTATAAAACTCAAGGCGAAATAACTGGTGTTTTTTGCCACATTTGGCCACATTCGGCCACATTCAGCCACATTTTATACAATTTATTTCGCCTTGATAAAACTTTACGATATGTAATAATAACTAGCTGAAAAACTCCATAATGCTGTATTGTTGTTCAATTTGGTGGGCTTTTCCTTCTTAAAATTATTATGAACTTCTGACAAAACTGACAAAAATTATGCATATAAAAAATATTAAATGCAGGTCAATCGAGCACAATGAGTGAGACATTGTTTCAATGATTCACCTGCTCATGACATGGAATCAATGAAATGACATCAATATCGTACAATGGAAAAACCAGCAAATTATCAAGAAATTTACCACCTTACAAAAAAATTATTTTTCGTCATTTATTTTGTATTCCGAAGTATATTATAATCTTTACATACTGAAATTATCAATAAATTAATGTTTTGTGTGATTTTATTCACGAATTAAATAGAAATTTTTTAAACATTTTTTTTTTATTTTTTTCAAATACTCTTCATCTCTTTTTATAAGAGTTTTAAAACTCTTTTAAAAAATTTTTACCTTGAATAAAAATTTTTTCAAACTCAAATCTTTTAATGTTGAAACATTTCTCATTCCTTTACGCTAAATTACTTATCGTCAAATTTACGTGATTTCCAGTCTTGAATTGAAGAAATTTTAAAATGACATTCATCAATGCTGAGTGTCTGTCAAATACCGCCACTTTCTTCCGATTATTTGAATCAGTTTTCAACTAACATCATTTACCTTTTTCATTTTTTCTGTCTCATTCATGTCGTTTCAAAAGAAAAATTTTAAAAAGCGCTTTAAGAAATAATTTGGTTCATTAGAAAACGATACGCCACTCAAGAGTGTGATAAATTCTTTTCTTTTTTTCTTTAAATAAATTAGGATTAAATTGATCGATGGATCTTGTCTGTTAAGGCAAGGACGTGAGCGTTAAAATGATAGAAATTTTCTTTATTTTATGTTGATTTTAAATTTCATTGAATGAAAATTTAATTTTTTCAATAGGAAACAACTCTATTTGAAAATCTAAAAAAAAGTTTATAGTTCTTTTTAAATTTTGAAGTTTAAATATTTTATCAGTTTTTGTTATCGAGAAAAGTTTTTCCTTGATTTATTATTTTAATATAAGTTGAAAAACTTAAAGAAAATTATATTATCAACTTTAGAAGTTTCTGCTATCAAATGACAGTGTAAATCTTAATTTTCAAGCTCTTACTCTATTTTCATTGAGATGTATTGTCAAAATGATGAATATATTGTTATGTAAACTGTATGCTTTGAATTAAAACAGTTATACAATGTAGTAATAAATAAATAAATAAAAATCTTTTATAATTTTAAAATATTTTATAAAGATTTAAAAATCAAAAATTGTCCATTAACTGTCTTTAAAAAAGCACTCATCTCTCTCTTTCTTAAAGCTTTTCAACACGCGCATGCTAAATAAAGCTTTACAATAAATTCTCTTATTTCAAATTTCATAACATGTGTTCCGGGACTGAAACTCTCTCTCTGTTTCTTTCAACCATTCGCTCTTTCTATGCTATTCAGCATCACCTAATAATTGTGTTGTGTAACAGTTACAGTCTGTCAATGCTCAAATCCCGGCGAGACTTTTCTTTCAAACGAGTTCCAATTGTGACGTCATAGATTACATCATAATAAAAAAAACTCTTTATGTAGCTTTTGCAGAAAAGTAAAAAAATGTTTTTCTGTTTGAGAAAATTTTAAATTATTTTATAAATTTACGAAAATTTTCAGGCTGAAGACTAAAAACTATAGCATAAAAGTAAGTATAAGTTTTATGTCGCTGTTTAAAAAAAATTAACTAAAAGCACGATTAAAGTGATTGAAAAATAATTGATATCAAAAAAAGGTTGAAGAACACCTGAAAGTAACAAAAAAAGTAAGAAGTATTAAAAATACTTTTTATTGTTTCATATCAATATGGTGCAAAACTTAGGTTGTAAAAATATATAAATTTAAAAAAAAATTTATTTTTGACATGTTTTCTTAACGTTATATGTCAATCAAGAGTTTAATGATCAACGCAATACTAAGTTACCATGCTTTGGTCTGTATCTTGTATGAATTCAAAATAATTTAATGCTATTGAGATTTATGCGTTAAGAACTTTGCAACGACACGTTACATTTCTTATATAATCAGAACTTTTAAAGATCATATCAGAGTTGTAAAAGTAGAATTTACTTAGTAGAAATCGACTATTTTTAAAAAGTATTGGCCAATTGAATTGTTTAACGATTCTGGATTATCATACATTAGTCATTAAACTGTTATATCATGTCCAAAATATCATTTCTGTTTTATTTTCTTTGCATTTAATGTCATTTGGTAACTTTTCTGACTAATGCCATGCACTTAAGATTTAAGAGAACGGAAAAAGCTTTTAAAAATATCCTTTTTCATTCTCTTTTATTTCTATAGAGAATGAGAGAGTAAGAAAATGAGAGAATTTCAATTGAGACATGGAATCATAAAGATTGGCACGCGACTCTCGTCCTGTCAGTTGACTATTGGAACTCAACAATTGCAGTCGCTGAATCGGATTCAAAATAGTTGTCATCAATTCCATAGAAAGAAAAATATTTGACTTTTTTTTCTCTCTCAAGTACATACACAAAGTGAGATTGAATTGCTATTTCCTCTACTCTACTCTACTCTTTTCACGAGGTGACGATGATGTGACAGTGATGAGACGTTTTAAAGTTATTCGAAGAATTGTGTCTGTCTGTGTAAGAGAAAAGAATGATTTAACTGTGATTGACAATTGTGAATTGATTGTAATAAAGTGAATAATTGAAATTGGCTTGCCATCATAAGTTTTTGTATAAATTTAATTTTGTTGATTAATTTGATAAGTGAAAGTGATAAATTTGACTGTAAATTTTTAATTAAGTGAAATTGTAAAATAGTAAACGTAAATTTAGATAAAATAATAAATATAATATAAAATTTAAGTTGCAGAATAATAAGGCAAGTTTATAATCTAACAATTTTTAAATATAAAAAGAAAAACAGAACAAAAAGTTCATTTTAAGCCTTCTTAATTGAATGACGCCACTGTGTCTATTCTCGCACAATTTTGTATTTTATTTTAGTCTTTTCATCATAAACAAACGCAGACAAATATAGTTAAAGAGACGATTTGAAAAAAAAAAACCAATTTTCTTTATTCATTTGATGGACATAAAAGTTGTTGTTTAAACAAAAATTTTCTTTTTCCTATAATTAAATTAAATAATCACTTCATAAAATTAATTTGATATGAAAATTTCTTTGTTTGTCATTTATGTAATTGACTTTTATTGATTTTTATTATTATTGTGAATTTACCTCATTTCATTCAGTTTAATTTAATTTTTTTTTCAATTCTTTCTTTTATTTAATTAAAATAAAATAATTTGATTTTATTAAACAAGCAAGAAAAACAAAGAGTTTTTAGTCCTTGAAATAAAATAATTTAAAAAAGTCATCAAGTTTCTTAAAAAAAATTCACTCAGTAATATTTTTACTCTGTTTAAACATTTCCCAATTGTGCTACAAACTCATAAAATAATCATGAAAATTCTCTGTAGATGCATAAAAAATTTCTCAAATTCATTTAGAACTTTACTCTCTACAAAGATGAATACGATTTCGTTTATGCTTTGACTTTGAAAAGCTACAGAGAAGAATTTAAACTTTTTTTACTTTCATAAAAAAATTTTTATCAAAAATTCTTTTCAAACTTAACTTATTTGTTATGAAATATGAGAAAAATGAAAAATTAAATGATAGTTTTTGTATGAAAAAAATTTAGTAAATAATTGAAGTTTAAAAACTCTGTAAAGTTATTTCTCTAAAAAATAAAGTAAAAATTTGTTGTTGATTATGAAATTAATTAAGATTTATTGCAATTATATTATCTTAGATGTGCACATTTATGTGTCTATAAAGCTCTTTGTGTGGATAATTTTTTATTTCGACATAAATACAAACGTAGACGTCTACAAATTACAGTACTGGTTTAATATTGCAAATAAGTTAATTAAAAGAAATAGTGAGAGCTTAAATACTAGGCTAAAACGAACATAAAATCCGTTTTCTGCCTTGCAAAGCAGTTTAATCACATCAGTTCAAAGTTTGATGTATATCTCATCATTTTTAATAATTTTGTTTGTAAATTCATACAGAAGAAAAAATTTTCTAATTTCATTTTAAAGAATTATAAATCTATATTTGTCGAATTCAAAAATTTTAAATTACAACACCTGGATATAAGATGTAGTGTATTTCAAGTATTTCTATCAAGGCTTAAAAACATTTCAGTTTCAGAATAATGTTTATTTCTATTTTGAGTTTTTATTTAAATTTATATTTTCTCTTTGAAATATTGGTTTCTACTATTTAACGTTTAATTTTTAAACTAAAATTTATTTTTTAATTATTCAATATTTATACTTAAGAAGCTTTTGAATTTTTCAAAAAATTTGGGTTCAATTTGTGATTAAGTTTGTATCGAAATTTCAAAATCAATTCAAAAAAGCAAACAAAAATTAAAACTATTAAAGTTGAAGTCAAAAAATTCTTAAGTCTTGACTAAGTTCTTATTTTTAACACATAAAAATTAGTTTATTCTGCATTTTCCGAGAATCATTTTTTGAATTTTAATGAGAATTAAACTATTAGATGTGCTGAAACTAAAAAATATTGATAACTTTGAAATCATTCAGATAACTGGATTTATGCCTGAATGGCATTTTCTTTTCAAATTATTAAATTTTGACTAGAACCAGCTAACATCATAACAAAAGAAAATTAAAAATTTAAAATAAAAAACATTGCATTAGTGATTAAACCAAATTTCTTTTCGAGTTTAAATAAAAAAAACTTATAATAAAATTTTACAAGAATATTTTTGCATGATTTTAAATAAAACTTTCTTCTTTTAAAAATATTCAGGGTCTTTTTTTCTCAAAAATAAATTCAAGCGCTATGAAGAAAAAATCACTTTTCTCAATTTCATCATTACATGCAAATGAAATTTAAATTTAAACTAGTTTGAAATTCTAGTAGAGAGAAAAATTGAAAAATTTATGAGCCCCAAACCAAAAATATTTTTCATTCACTATGTAAGTGAGCGTGAGAAAAGGATGTGAGGAAACCTTGAAGAAGCTATTGAATTTTATTTTACCTTGTTCTCAATTTTCAATTTAGTTTTTCCCTTTACTTCTCCTCCTGTCGACACACAATTTCAATAACATTTTACTACAAGAAAAATCTATGATGGCATAAATAATGGAATTGAAAATTGAAAGTAGTATGAGCTGAAAATTTTTATCTCTCACAAAATTTTGTTGATGTATGAAATTTGATGCCAATTATAAGCTTTTATGAAGACTAGTTTTTTTTATTGATTATTCATTAATAAAATTAGAAAAATTTTATAAATAATATATTTAAAAATTGCTAAAATTAATCAAAGATTAGAAAAAATAAACTCTAAAAGGCATTCAAAAGTATTATGTTACAACTAAAATAAGTTAATAAAAATTTGAATTCTTAGTCAGTGAAAGTATTTTAAGCTTGACTTTTAATTTTTTTTTTAAATTTAGAAATTTTATACAAAAGTTCCAGTGAGAAATTTAGTCCGGAATTTTCTAATATTTCCTTCGATCCGGACTAAATTTAGTCAAGCAGCTGGACTATCCGGAAAATTTTTATATGATAAAACTGATATTTTTCAGAATTTTAAAATTTTTCCTAATATTCGGACTCCGGCCGCCACCGAACTAAAAAATTTTCAAAATTTTTTTCTAAATTTTTCCTGTTGTTTTCAAGTCTGGCTGAAAAAAAGTATTTCTCACTGGAATGTTCTAAACAAAATAGAATTTGGTAAAAATTTGTAATGTGTGGATTAGGGCTCTCAAAATGCCGATCCCGATTGAAAAATCTCGGGTTTTTTTTGGGATCCTGATCTTGAGTGAGAAGCCCTAGTTTTTTATATCTTTTCTTATACGCATATTTTGGAACCCAAAAAAATGTGATTTACAATATAATTTTTATAAAAGCTCTTTAAATATCTGAAATTTTTTAAGTAAGTTTTTTTTAAGTTAGTTGATCCGAATTAAAAATTAAATTTTAAAATCATTCTTTGGAAGTTATTATTAAAAATTTCATTTTAATTATGCAAAACATATGAGCGTGAGAAAGAGAAAAAAAATCGATTTCAATTACACGCCCGATGTTGTTAGTAACACAATTCACAAAATAATGTCAAAAAAGATGCGAAGGGTAGCATCTTTCGACAACAACAATTGATTATGAGAGAAAGTAGGATGTGGGTAAGACGCAGTTCATCTGTTTTGTTATTGTGTACACAAGAAAGTGACTATGCATAATGTTCATTTTCTACCTTTTTGTGCGTGTCTATTGAGTTGTTTTGAAAATAAAGTTGTAATTTTTAGTGACTCGAAGCAAGGAGATTTGCATAAAAGACATAAATGCCTGTCATTATTATGACAATGGTGTATTGACACTCCATTGTGAGCATCATAATGCGCCATTCACTAGAGTATCGACATTTGTAAATAAATATCGTAAAATGAGACTCAAATTGACCTTTTTCCTTTCTCCTTCAAATCGCAAGCTCACATTTTTACAGCAAAAGCAATTCCCTTTGAGGCATCGACATCGATGCTGATAAAATCAAATGGAAGGAAGTATACATATCGCAATTGAAAAATTTTTCTTCCTTCCGCTCTTTTTTCATTTTCTCAAATGAATTGAAAATGGTCAATTTAAATCCTAAAATTTTTTAAAACCTCGTATATTTGGGATCATTTTCAATGTACGTTTAAATTTTATATAATAAATATCAAGTAAAAAGAGAAGATTTTGATTTTGTTTAAAGATTTTTAGGAAAAATTTAACATTACATAACATGCGAACAATTCCTTAATGGAAAAAATAAAATTTTCTTTTTTTGCACTGAACCCTGCTATTAAAAGATAAACCTTCATCTTTCTCATCACATTAAACTTTCTCTTCCTGAAAATTACTCGAGGAAAAGCATCATATTACCGTTTTCATTTTCTGCTTTCACTTAAAAACCCAAGCGAAAATGAATCTGGGTTAAAAAGCATCAAATTAACTTTCTTATGGGCAATTTCCGTTGTTTTAGCGCCTCTTTGCATCATAATGATTTTCTAATTTGACATTTGATAGAATTTTGCCCTCAACAAACACAAATTTTTTTTGATAAACATAAAAATGGTCATAAATTAAAATTCGAAAAAAAGTTTTTTTCCTGTCAAACTTTGCATAAAAAGAAAAATGCGACATTTCTTTTGCTATGGGAATAAATTATTTTCTGTTTTGTTATTTACATTTATTTGACATGAACAGCAAAAAAAGAGAAATGAAGATAGATAGATAAAGAAAAGTACTTTATGACTGATGACCATTGTTGTTCATGTTTGTTTCAATAAATTTTGTGACAAATGAAAAATGAACTCGATATTGACATATTTTTGATTTGGGATGGTGAAAAAAAAGTTTAGATAAGATTCAGGGGATTTCAATAGAACGCTTACTTTGAATTTATGAGTCATTTTACGGTGTCTCATCTGTTTATTAAATTTTGTAGAAAATCATAAGGAAAAATTCTATTTTGAACTCTCAATTTCAAAATTACAATACACTGAATAAAAGTTTTAAAAATAAATCCTAAAAGTTTCTAGTTTTTTTTAATATTCGGAATCGGGCCGCCGGACTAAAAGTTTTTCAAGTTTGTTTTTGTTTTATAAAATTCTTTTAAATTTGCCTTTATCATGAATCAAATTTAGTTCATATACTAAACTTTTGTTGACGTTTGCTTATTTTAATTTTTTATAGTTTTTATCATTAGCTTAAAGTAAAATTTTTGAGGATTTTCACCTCCTAAATTATCTTTTTGAGTCTTCAAAATTAATATTTTTTCTATGAAGCCTTTGATAAAATATCAAATTTTTCTTTTATTCACTCTTTTATCATCAAATTTCTTTTGTTTTTTTTTTCTTTGTTACACACACTTCTCGCTCATTTTTCAAACTCAATCCCTTCACCTTGAACTGTATATGTTGTAACAAACAGAAAAGACAAAGTGAGATGAAGATGGAAAGATGAGAAGCGTTTGTTCATGTGTGGCAATAAATTTCCTATTCTATGATAATATTCACACATTCACTAGCTATTTCTAGCTATCCATACTGACAGCATATAAACGACGTATTATTTTCTATTCTTGTGATATTGATGAAAACATACAAACACATTATGTGTGGACATTCTTTTCTTTATCATTAGAAAGAATTAATGCCAATTTCTATTTTTTATGATATTTATTGTCTTGAAATAAAAAATCAAAAAATTTAAACATCCAATAAAAATAAGTGAAATTTACTGAATTTACAACATATGAAAATCTCATAAATAAGAAAACTCATAAAAGTTGCGACATTGATGGATTGGAAACATAAACGAGTACAAATTTCTTCGCTGTGCTATAGTACGTAATATTTTCAAGATTTATTTTATGAAGGAATTCTAAGGAAATTTTCAGGGGATGTGAATGATTTGTTATTTATCAAAATTTATTTTATCTTTTTTCATACTCTATTTGATATATATTAAAGTTAAATTATAAGTTTAGTAATTATTTTTAGTTACAACTCTTCAGACTAAATTAATAAATATTTTTAGTGTTAAAAGTTAAATTACAAGACGAGCAACTAATCAAGTTCAATTGAGGAAACAAACTTTAAATCATGTCGATTTTGGAGATTTTGTGAATATTTTTTTTTTTTTCAAAATTATTAAAAACATTTATCAAATTGTGTCTCAATCTATATTCACAATTTAAAAGAGAGAACAAAATAATTTTATTACTTTCGAGTTTCAAAAAGATAGTTTTCAATCAATTTTGAAATGAGCAACACGTGAAATGACAAAAAAATCATTTGCAACAATTTACATAAATTTTCAAAAAATTCTAAAACGTTTAAAATTACTCCTAAATTAACAAAAAATTTCTTTAGGGAATCATTTTGCTTTAAATCATGCAAAAATTTTACAATAAAGAAATTTTTCTTCTCCATTTTCAATCTTCTACAATATAACATTTTTCTCTCTTATGTCTTATTTTTATTTCTTTCGAGAACGAGACAAGAATGAAAAAATTCCATAAATTTCGAGTGAAATAAGATATTCATAAAGAGAGACGTAAAAGAAATGTCACAATTCTTGTGTAGGTGTCAAATGTTGCATATATGGTTGTTGAGTGACAAAACAAAATTTACTCTATGTCAATGAATATTTTGCACCCTTTGAAGTGACAAAAAATAAAGTGACATGCTGAAATTTTCCTTTTTTTTTCCTCGCTATTGTATTATTACGCACCTAATAGAGACACAGAAGACATCTTAAGTGACAATTCTCATCGGAAGCAACAAAAATAACTTTTAAAGTTCTCAGAAAAAACATTCAAGCATAAGATGCGATAAAATTCGATTTGATCATGACTTGAAGCTATTTGTGATGTTTGTTAAGTGAAGAAGAGAAAAAGCAAATTTAAACAAGAGTTCTTCATTGTTTTTGTTGATAGAAATTTTTATTAACTTTTACATATGTGGCAAAAAGACCACCTCGAGGACATTGTGTAAGAAAATATTTTCATATGTTTAAAAATATCAAGAGTCAAATTCAAGCGACAATAACAAAATAAAATATTAACTAAAGCAAGCGTAAAAAGCTCTGAAATTGAGTATGAAATAAAATTTTATTCTATTCAACAGCATTTACTGTATGAGAGTTTGCAAATGCTCTCAAATGGAAGAGGAAGAGCAGAAAAAAATTGAACGTGCTATCACGTTTAAAGCATTAAATAACAAATTTCGCTATGTGTACTTCTTCACGAATTTATTGGAGGTTTTTCCGCCCTTTACAAATTTCTTTTCCGTTCATTAATCTAAACGTGCCGCGATAAATGTTTTCAAGTACTGATGAATGACATGAATATCAACGCATTGATATTTCGAGTGATAAATTTTATATTTCTTAATTTTTTAGCATAAATTTATTTTTCAATATTTACAGTTGAGCAACATTTCGCCAATTCTCTAATAATTCAATCAAATTCTATATAAATACAATTTGTGAAAGAATATAAAAGTTTATATTAAATATATTTTATTTCTTAGATACTTAAATTTTAGAACGTGGATTTCAAATTTAAAAGCTTTATTTTTCTCTTAACAAAATAGTTTTACAATTTCCCATAAAAATTTTTATTGATTTGAGCTTATTCAATAATTTTAATTTGTGTATTAAATGAAACTTTAAACCACAAATAATTAAGTAATAAAAAGTTATTTACAATAGATGAAAATAAATGATAAAATAATTGAAAAAAATTCTTATTTATCGAAGGATATTAAAAATTAACTTTATATTTGCTGTTTAAATATTGCTGTTGAAACTTAAAATAAGAAGTGATTTAAAACAATTTATGAATAATTACTTGATGTTTTTTTAGGTTTAAATATATTTTTAACAATTTCAAAATAGTTTTAAAAAATAGAAACGTTTACCGTATAGAAATTTGCTCAAAAGTTCTCATAAAAAATTCAAGATGACCGTGCTAACAAAATTTTTATCCTGTTTACAGTATGTTTTCAACTGATTGTGATTCTTTTGTTTTTGTTGACTTCTTTATTAAAGAAACAGCAAAAGTCAAGCGGTCTGCAAAATTTTTTATTACTGATGATTCAGATCTAAATCTTCAGTTATATCTAATAAATATTTTTTAAAATACACCTTCTTTCAAAAAGCATGAATAGACTTTATCCTAATGCTTGAATGTTTATCTAATTGATATTTAATTTGCCAAAATTAAATTTTTAAAATTCATTATTTTACGCGAAAATTTTCATTCATGGTTTTTTCAAAAACTGCATGTTATTAAAATAACTAATAAAAGAAAATTGAAAAAAAAATCTGCATTTTAAAATTTTCACGATACTTTTATAAACCATTTTTTATGGAAAAATATGATAAAATTAATCACATCAAGTAGAAGCCACAATTGCACAGATGTGAGATTAAGGTTGAAAGAATGAGCTTTGCAATGTGAGTTTGGTTAGACAATTTGCATGGTGATGACACATAGATGATGCGGTTGACACTCTTGCTTTTTCTGCTGAAAGCGATAACATGTTAACGGGCTGTTTCAACTTAAATACTCTTGATTATAATTGAAAGTGTCTGTAAAAGTCTAAAAATGGAAAAATAAATTTATTATAAATGTGAATGTAGAGAGGGATAATAATGACAAATTCATTCGATGGTAAAATTACAAGTTTAGTTATAATTAAAGATTTACAAATGACAGCAATTATTTTGTCAATCTTCAAAACGACTTTGAGGTTGATAGACATGAAAATTTAACTCGCAAGTGACTTGTGATCCACCCAAAAAATAAGACAATTATATGATAATTCATTTGTTCTTTTCATGACATCACAAGTCGTTTCATGGCTTTAGGGGTTGTTCTTAAATGCCACTTTCACCCTCAAATATTTTATAAACTTTTATTTTGAGCTAATTTCAGCTTTAGACATTCTTTTAGATATTTTAGAAATAATTCTTAAAACCATATGACACTTTATGTGTTAAAAAGAAAAATCTAGAAAATTTCTTTCAACGCGTGTTTGTCTTTTATTCATTGTAAGAATGACATAAGAAATATTTTTTTTTCCAGAGTTGTTAAGGGCGAAGGACGAAAAAATTTTGCTTTTTGAAAAATTTTTTTTATAAATATTTTGGTTGCTATAGTTATAAAATAGCATGAAAAATATATTTTTAGAATTATTTTTCAAGTTTTCGACTTTTCCGGACTTAAAAACTGTTTTAAGTAATATTTTTCGCATATATATTTGATTAAAAATTTATAACTTTTCACCACAGCGCAATTTTTGAGGAAATTCTGATTTTTATTAATTACAACTATTATTATTGACAGATATAAGGAAAACAGAAATGTAAAGATTATGTAAAAGACTAAAAAAAATTTTTAAAATCATTAAGGAATTTTGAAGTTTTATAATAATTTGTTAATTAATTTTCTCTTCTAAAGCAGTGTTGTTATAGTAATTAAAGAAATTGCGTACGTAGATAAAATCAAAAACTTAAACAGTTAAAAATAAAAGCACTAAAGTGCTGTTTGTGATTACCAGGGTTGTTATAGGCGAACATAGAGGTTGCCTATGTAAAGAATTTTGATAAATTGCCTTTTTCAACTAAAAATTTTTATTATTTCTTTTTGTTTTCTAATCTTAATTTTCAGCTTACATAAAAGAATTTTTTTGTGTATTTTGTAAAAAGCAGAAATAATGTCACAATACACAAGAGAGTATTAAATATTTATTCAAATAGCTAAAAAAGGAGACAATAAATGACAAGCTAATACAACGCAATCACACGACATAAATCGATTATTTATGCTGTTATCCTTCGACATTTTTAATATAATTACAGACTATACATCGTGTCGATATAATCATTAATGTGAAATGTAATCGTGCGACCAAGGCTTTTTCCATGCATCGATTTTTTTTGTAACTTGTGACCAAAAGAAATAGATCACTATTTAAAGTTGAAAACTTTTTTTTCTACTAAAATTTTTAATTATGATATTGACTCTGCGTCATTAATTTCTACCTCCTAAGGAAAATATTCATCAATCATTGCTTAATTCTCACAACAATCATTCATTTAGCGATCGATTGGCCAGGCAAATTGCCATAAATCAAATCAAACCACATTTACGCAACATGCACACACACTCATACTCCACATTATACATGTGCCATAAAGTTTCAATCAGAAACTTCATCGTAAAAACAGAGTGAATGAACGTCAAAGCCACAGCAAAACATGATTTTGGTTGTAAGCATATTAGGATCATAAGCAATCAGTTAGTCATGTGTATATTTTGAGCTAATTTTATATGATGATAATGAGGATAAGTTTACATGAGAATGCATGAAACTAATGAATTAAATAGGTCGTTTTTTGGAGACTTGTACAAATTTTATTAACAATGAATTTTGTTTTATTTTTAACTAATAAAGATTCATTGTTTAAAATCAATTTGCAAATAAATTAAATTGTATTCTTAAAGTTACAAAGTCTTTGGATAAATAGATTTTTTTCTAATTTAAGATTTTTCTATTTAAATGTAATACTGTTGAAACTAGCTAAATTTATTTCATAAAACATAACTAAAATTCTTTGAAAAATGACTTATGCTTTTCTTTTTGTCTTAAAATTTAACTAAAAAGCTCGAGCTACCAAAAATACTGTTTTTATGTTTTTAATATGTCACATCAAGTAAACAAAAAGCTGTAACATATTTTTGAATAAAAACTTATTTATTATTGAATCTTGATAAAAATTTTGTCCTAATTTTCAAAATAAGATTTATAAAAAAATCTCTTTATTCTAAATACTTAAAAAATTCAAGTATATTAAGTAAAAATTTTTAAAACTTTTAAAGCTTTCTTCTCATTTATGAGATTGAAAAAAACTTTTGTTGATTGTGATGGAAAAGAAAGAAAAACAATTTTTTATATATATAGAAATTTCCACATTTCGGTGACCAATAACTTTTTTTCCTCTCTCTCTCTTTCTCTGCTCAAAATCATCACACACTATAACATAAAAAAGCAATAGAAAGAAAAATAGGAAAAAACTTGCTCTATTCACACAGACACATATAAACAGACGCACGTTCGAGATTATACAGTTTTTGTGTTCATATAACAATGAGAATAATAAGAAAAGAAAGAAAAATAAAAGAGTAAGTTTGTTATTGTACTTTTGACAGTTTTTGGTTTTGGTTTAGCTTTCGCAAGAGAGTAAAAAAAAAGACAATGAATATTAATGAACTTAGAGATAAAGAATGAAAGATAAAAATACACCTAATAGAGAAAGAAAATCTTCAGTGAATTGAGTAGAAAATTATAAATATTAAAGCACAAAAAAGGATCAAAATAAAATTGTGACATTGATAAAAAATTTCCTATTTCTGTTTTGATCTCTTTCTTTTCTAATTTAAATCTTTCCATTTCATCACACAATTTTTATTTGCCTCATTTGAGATAGATATTTTTTGAGGCATAAAGAAACCAAATGTTAAAAAAGATTCAGCTTGACTTCTTTATTTATTGTTAAAAAGGGATTTTATTGAGGTTGTTTTGTATATTGAAGAATTTGAATCTAACTGAACAAGCTTTGAGCTAATTTAAAAAGTAAAATTAGGGTTTTTGTAAAATGACTATTCCTTCTTTATTTTAAGACTCAAAAAGATCTCATTTTTATGATAACAATTTGCTCTTTTTTCAGCTAAAAAAGAGTGAAAATTACAAATTATTTTCGCTTTTTTGTTCATCTCTTCGCATGATTGTTTTAATTATTTTAGTGTAAAACCAATAGAGAATAATTGAACTTTTATTTTTCAAACATTATAAAACTAATTTTAATGATAGAATAATTTTTTTAAATTTGTTAATAAACAACAGAATAAATCAAGGGCTGGAATCGAACGTAATTTGGCAAAAAAATCGCTAAAATCGCCAAAAATCGCTCGAATCGCTAAAAATCGCTTTAAACGTCTAAAATCGCTTCGTTTCCACACCTTGGAATAAATTTTCAAATAAAATTACTCGATTAGAATTTTATTTTCATTCGAATAAATTCAATTAAAATTTGATTAGTTGCAAATAAAATTTAAAACGATTTCAGACTCTGATAAATAAATAATAAAATTTTCAATAAAAATAATGAAATCTGGTGTAACATTTTATGACGTTAACGATTTAGTAGTTAAACTTTAGTAGAAATTAAATCCAGATTTTTTTATCCAGAAAAGTGCTGAATGTGAGAAAAATTTAATGCATGTGAATGAAATTTAATCTTGACGAATGGTGTGAATGAGCTATTTTTCCATCTGATGCAAGTGTGATGATGAGATAGATATATTATTAATGTAGAAAAAGTAGAAATGTGATTAAATAAATTTAGCATCATAGATGCATATAAAATGGAAATTCTAGTTATCATTATCAGATTGAGTTTGAAAAATGAGAAAATAAAGGAAATTAGACAATTTTATTTAAATTGATGAATGTTTTCATTTAATTTTTAACCGTGTTGTTTTTTGTCAAAGCGTGTTACAGTGTGAAAAAATTTTTTTAAATATCTTGAGAAAATACTTGTTGAACCATTTTTGTCATCAAATGTAGAAGATTTACAAAGACCTGCAAATGAAATTTTCAAAAAAAATTGGTTATAGATAATTTTTGGATTCTTAAAACTTTTGTTTGAATATTTTTTAAAAATGAAATTTACAGTCTTCCAATATATTTTATAAATTTAATTTCTCGAGATAAAAAGACGTGCCATTAAAATTTTTTCAAAAAATTAAAAGATATTGCTTAATTACTAGCTATTGTATTCTTATTTACCTAAAATCTATATTAAGTAACACAAAAAATAAAAATATTCAGGAGTTATGATGCTTAAAAGAAACTTTGTAAGAAATTTTAGGAATTTATTTTTATTTATTAATTATTAAGAGAATTGAAATATGAGCAAAATGGTACACAAATTACAGCTCTAGACTATATGGTTCACGAGTTATGACCGAAAAACTAAAATTTAGTTTCATGATTTTTTGAACATTTAACTTATTGAAATATCATGCTCTAACTTGGTCTAAACAAAAGCTTATGTGCTGAAATTTGTTTTAAATTATAGCTAGAGCTTAAAAAAGATATCTAAACAAATTTTGTAATGAATAAATTTGTTAAAGTGCTCGAAATTCACTATTGAATAAGCTTGTAAAAAGTATGATTATTTGTGATTTTTAGTGATTATTCATGATTATTTTTGGAAGTGTCCACTACTGGAATTTCTTTCTAAATTGATTTAAACATTTTTTAAAAAAAGTTAATAAATTTAGAAAAATTATTAATAATTAAATAGAGAGAAAATAGACTAAAAAGTATTTAAATTTAAGACTAAACAATGAAAAAATAGACAACAACTATTGTTTAAAAATTGTCAACAACATTATCATTAAGAAAAGTCTACTTCCATCCAACCCTAACTGTACATTTATATCAGAGCTTTCTACATTCATTTACTTTCTCATTCCATTCCATTTCGTTGCACATCTGCAAATTTATAAGAGCGAGAGAAAATGCTGAAACTTTTCGCTCTTTCTCATTTATTCATGCAACTGTATAAATCGATAGTGACATGACGAGCATTTTTCACTTTCCTAATTGCACTATGTTGCTTCCTTTACTGTAACTACTGCTGCACATATGCAGCACTTTCATGGTATTATTATTTTAGCTAAAAAAGAGGGTTGATGCAAAAAGCTCTTTGTGTAATTTACAATTACATCTTTTCTCTTATTGCAAGTGCTCGTTCATATGCAGAAAGGAAAGTTGCTGTATTCAGTTCATTATATGTGAGTTTACAAAGAGCTTTGTGGTGCAATTTCATCTCAATAAACCACAGTCGATTATGTTCGATTATTTTGTGAATGGTTCAATTGCAGGCTCATCAAAAATTCATAATATCTCTAATTTTCCTCTTAAGGATTCAAATTCAAAATTATTTAATTTTCTAACAACACAATCCAGGGATTTATAAAAGTTTCGTAGAAAATTTTAATTTAAGTTATCTGAGAATTCATGAAGTTGTTATTTCCGTTTAATGAAAATTTATACTGAGTAATCAAAATTACACAACTTTCTGTTTACTATGATATGTCATAAAATTAAAAACATTTAACATAACGTAGTTTTGGTTATCGTGGATAAAACTAAATTAATGAAGCAGCAATTGGAGTTAATCTTATGTATCATTATAATAAAGGCTTCGTCAGGGTTATTAAGCTACTAGTTCTGCCAAAATCTGTTGTAACCAAAGAGTTATTGTAGCTACTAGCTACATTTTAAAATTACTCATATTAAAAAGAATAAAAAGAAATTTTGCATCATTTGTTTCTAGTTAGTCATGATTTATCAAATGTTTTTATTAAAATGATGAAATTACACAATTGAAACTACTAATGATAATAAAAATGAGTATTCAGTAGTAGAATGTGTAACAAAACGTTAATTTATAAAATTATAATTTTGTACTGAAAAATTCTAAAGAAATTTTAATTGTCACAAAATAATTTTGTAAGAATAAAATTTTGAATTATAATAATGTCTACTTTTTATTGTTCATCATCAGTCTGTTTCTTTAACATATTTTTACCAAAACCATTTTTCGTTAAGTTTTTTTACACTAATTAATTGTCTTTGAGCTTGCTTAACGGAAATTTTTTCTCAAAAGTTCATTTTATTAAATTAACATTGAATTAAGTCTTTCAACTGATTTATCATAGAGAAATGTGCTCTTAACACGTATCTGAGCATTATAATAATTCCGATTTGTTGAGTAAACATCATGTGTTTTTTATAAAGAACAGTTATTTTGAATGCTAATAAAATGTTTAATGATTTTTTCATGCAAATATTGATAACGTTTTGTGGTTTATTGAATTACATGAAAAATCAATTAAATCTAATTTAAATGTTTTAAAATTATGAAAAAAAGTTATTGACCTGAAAATGAACAATTCATTTGATTTGCGGTTACTATGTAAACTTTTTGAAATAACTAATGTGATGAGTTGATTTTTTAATGAATAACAGATGTTTAATAAATTCACATTAGCTTTAGTTCACCATGGAAATGCATCATCAACCACTTTACAGAGAAATAATCTGATAAGCCAACGAAAAGCTCATTCTATTGTGCATGTTTATACAATATGAATGCAAGTGTGTTGAGATTCAATTATAAATGCATTTTTCTCTCTCTCCCTCTTGCAAATAAACAAACATGCAAACATTTATTGTCAACATATCATAAACAAAAGTTATGCATTTGTTTGTGTATGAATTGAATTAAACAAACATGAAAATTTAATTTAAAAAAAACTTTTGTGTCTCAATTTAAATTGATTATTTTTACTTTTTTTTTCAATTTCAGATGAACCTCAATAACAACAATAATAATATTTTTTGACAACAAACATCAATAAACTTACAAGAACAATCAACGAAATTAATCACTTTGCTCATAGAAATTAAATTTTTGCTCATTAATCTTCGTGTAAAAATTATATAGGGAAAAAGAGTAGTTTAGAAAATTATCAAATTCAGCCACTGAAATAAGCACAAATGTAAAAAAAAATGATGACAGCTAAAGTGAATGTTTTCAATTAGTTAGCAATTTTGTAGCAATAATTAGCACTCAAACAATGAATAACTCAATTTGAATATACCCAAAAAAAAGCTCAATATATCAAAAATGAATCCCCTGTCCTTACTCTTACGTCAGCAGCAACCGAAAAATCCCATCAAATGCTCAATTAGTCTAAGTGTCTATTTATTCATCAACTGTCTCATGACAACGATTCAATCACTTGATGCAAATGACTATAATGGTAATGGCAAATTAATTCGCTCAACAGGCGATATCATTTTGGGCGGCATATTTCCAATGCATGAAGTTTTAAGCAGCAATCGGGATTATCCATGTGGTGCAATTAAAGAAGAAAAAGGTATACAGCGACTAGAGGCGATGCTTTACGCCATTGATGAAGTTAACAAAGATCAAAATCTTCTGCCAAATGTCACCTTAGGAACAGTCATTATTGATAGTTGCAGTAGTGACACTTATGCTTTAGAACAATCTATGGAATTTGTTAGATATTATATGAATAAGGTAAGGTAATATTTTATTTTAAAGCGTATTCATTAGATCATCTTAAATCAACCCTAATTTATTCAAATATTACTTTGGAAATTTTAGAAAATCTTCTGTGAAAAAAAACCTATTAAATTTATTTTCCAAAATGTATGCAGAATTTAGCAAAAATAATACACACGTATTTCTCCTAGTATTTCCAACTAAAAACTATTTTTTCTTACTAACGCAATCTTCTTGTAATTTTGAAATTATAAACTTTTAAAATCAATTGAATTTGTGTAATGAATTTTGAAAATATCTTCATAATTTGAATTTTAAATTTCTGTATGAAAATACAGGAAAACTTTTGAGGAAATACAAAAAGAAATTTGACGATTTCAACAATAAAATTCTCTAAAATTTTGTGAAATTTTATGAATAGTTTGTAGGAAAGATAGAAGTTTTTAGGAATTTCCATTGAACTTTCTATAAGTTTTTGAAGAAAAAAAAATTCTGTAAAATTTTGAGAAAATTCAGGAAATTTTTCCACTAAAATTTCTACATAAAATAAATTTTTAATTCAGCAGTTATTTGTTGATAAGCGGCATACAATTCATTCAAAAACGATTTATTAAAAAATAACTAAGTAAATTCAATTTATTTTTTACAAAGTATTATTTCTGAATATTTATCATCATCATTCGAATAAACAAAAGAAGAAGAAAAAATATGACACAAATGTGCATTTCCTTCAATTTATTTCATACGCTATCAACATTGATATGATAAAGAGAGAGAAAATGATTAAATAAATGACACATTATGTTCATTTATATTGAATTACTTGCTCACTCAGATGAGCAATATTAATGAATAAATAAAAATAATAATTTATAGAATTAAAGGTATTTTAAATTTTTTTAAAAAAAAATATTGTTCTTAATAAAAAAAATCTTCAATTTTATGAGCTTTAAGACGTTTCAAAATGAAGATTGAGAAAATTAAATTACTCACAGTGTGGACTGTTAAATTTATTGCAACATCAGCAAAATAAATTATGACATGGACTAAAGAGAAAGTTTGTAAGAAGGAGAAAATTTTCTCGATTTCTTTCGTCTATTAAAAGTATTCAATGGGATACATTTCATCATGATTATACTGAAGAAATATCGAAAGAATTTTTTTTTTCTCTTCTTCTGTGGTCATTCATTATGTTGAACTAACTGAAGAAAAAAGTTTGATGATGATGAAAAAATTTTTTCTCTTGTTTGTTTTCATTCATTTCTATTATTTATGATGAGATAAAATATAAAAATTTATAAAATTCATATCATAGATATTTTTAAGACTTATTTTTTTAAATCGAATTTCAATGTAATTGAAAGTCTTGAATTAATTTATTTTATACATTGTCTAACAAACATGCTGCGGAATGTGCACAGAAATAATAAAATATTAACAAAGTAATTTGCTACTATTTACATATCTCTGCATATTCAATAAAAAATATCAATTATTCACAAGGTTTGCAAATAGAAAAATCTTAGAAGAATCTTTGGAATTTCTAATGATTTCACAAATAGCAAAATAATATTTAAAACAATGTTTTTCATTTTAAAATTTTGAATACATTTCATCTTTTTTCTGTCAAAATATTAATGAAAAATTAATTGAAAATTTTTTTATAAAATTCTTTTTCAATCTAAGAACTTCTTTTAGATTTATCGAATGATGCTCAGAATCTCAAGAGATGGACACTTCATAATTTCGTATGATTTTTTGTGATTGTGTATGATTATTTCCCGAGAAATCAAAAATACGTTAACATTCCTTTTTTATGCCTTTGGTATACCACGGCTTATAAACTTTTTGGTTTCTCGGGTTTGAGATGATTTTCCTGGGAAAATTGATGATTATTTTATGATAGTTTTTGATAAAAAATTGAAATGTAAGCAAAATGATATAAGAATTAGAGCTCTAGATATGATTCACGAGTTATGGTCGAAAAAACTGAAATTAAAAATTATGAATTTTTAAAAATGTCATTTATTTAAATATCATGCTCTAACTTACTCAAAATAAAAGCTTTTGGACTGAAATTTGCTTTAAATTATAAATAGAGCTCAAAAAAAGGTTTTAACAGAGAGTTTGTAATGATTAGACTTGTGAAATTGCTCATAAATCACTGTTGAAGAGGACTTTCAAAAAGTATGATTATTTGTAATTATTTTTGGAAGTGTCCACTCGTCGTAAAATTAACAAAAATTTAATTATTTCTTTTTACTATATTGTATATATTTTAGCCAAATTCAATTGAATTCTGATTAAACCTATAGATAAGGAAATAAAAAGAAATTTTAATCTTTCGTCACAGTTATTCTCTGATTGAAACGAAGAATTTTTTCCTTCAAAGAGCTTTATAACTTGAATTCAAAATTTCATAATAAAAATTAGAATAGATAAAGAAAATTTATGTAATGAATCACAGCAAACCATAAAAAATTTTCAATTACCACAAGTTTTTCTCAATAATTTCTGAGGTTTATTTTATCTTCAATAAAATTTTCTTTCATTTCTTAATTTAATTACATTTTCAACCCAACAGCAATTAAAGTATTTTTCTCATCTCATGCTGTAATTTATCATCATCGACATTCATTAAAGCATGCTACCGTGTGAAAGAAAATTTTCTCTTAAAGATTACATGCAAAAGAAAAGAAAAAAAAATTGAAAAATAGCTTGAAGGGTCGATGTCGATTTGAGCAAATAAAAACGGAAAATTTTTCTTCTCTTCATGTTGTTGCTATAAATGATAAAAATAAGATAAAAGAGAAAAGGTTTTTGTAACATTGCTAAAGTTTTTTCTCGCTATCGATAAGAATTCATTTTATCATTAATTAGAAAAGAACAGATGCAGGTTAGAGAAGGGATAGAAACGTTTAATAATAAAATTTTCTAATTTTTTTTACAATGAGGTTTTAATGGAAGAAAATTTTTCTTTTCTTCTTATTCTTTGCTTCGAACCAAGCAAAAAGTAAGGAGCAAAATTTCTCACGCAGAAAAAGTTTTTGTGCTCCTTTAAAAAACTTTTTTCATTTCATTTTTAAAGGTTGTGAGAAGTGTAAATGAGAAAAGGTCAGGTAATTTATTTTAAAGAATAATGTGATGATTTGGAAATTTTATCAACTTTAATTTGAGCTGTAGGAAAAATAAATTTCATAGGAAAAAATTTAAACCTCTGGTTTATCTCGGAATAATAAATTTCTCTCTTTTTAAATGATTTATATTTGAACATTTGGAAATAAAATATGTATAATAAATGGATAAAATTCAAATATGAACATCTGGCATCGAAAACAGACAGATCTCTTTTCCCTGATTCTTCCTACATCTTTATTTTCCAATTGCACGAAAAAAGAATTAATTGAATAAAGTTCAATAACAAAATTTAAAAGGAAATTTACGCATTATAAAAATAAAAAAGTTGAAAAGAACCCTCAAAGGAAAAAAAAAAATACTTTTATCATTAAAAACCTTTAACGTGACTAAACGAAATTATCTTCGTTAATCTTCAATCGTGCTGAAAAATGTATAGCATTTCTTTGGTAGCTTTTTTTAAAAATATTTTTCAAAATTCAATGTAGCTTGATTTTAAGGGTAATATTACGTAACGTAAAAATTTAAATATTTTCAACTCTCAATTCTAACAAAACAAAAGTTTTAAATAAAATAGAAAATTTTTATATTATACTTGCTGATAAAAATAAAAAATTCAAAAGAAATTATAAATTTTTATATTATACATAACTTGATTTCAAATAGCTTATTTCTTTTGTTTTCAAAAAGTTATTCAGACTCATAAAACTTTTAATTTCATTGTTTAGTAAAGATTTCATACTTTTTACTGAGGCGTTTTTCTCAAGTGATTTTATGAAAAAAAAAAATTTGTTTTAAATCTTCGTAGTACTAAAATTACTCGCTTATTTTTTGCTTAATCTCTTTCGAAATTTCACTGAAATGTGTATTTTATGTGTACATTTATCAATTACAAGCTCATTGAGAGCTATAAAGTTAAGAATTTTGGATTTATTTAATTTTTTAGAGTCATACTGTCACGCTAAAAAAACATGAAAATCTAAAAGCAAAATTGTGACAACACTTATTTCAAAAATTCAGCTACTAAAAGCTAGATTTTTGTTTATTCTTACAATGAGTCATCATTTGAGAAGCATTAAATATCTGTAAATATTCATTTTTAATTCTACAGAAATTTTAAAGTGTAACAATGTGACGTTTCAAAATGTAAACATAAGCAAATTTTCTTATTTTCTTTGCTTGTTTCTTGTTCAAAATGCTTTAAATCAGTGATCAGTATGTCATAGTTAAAGCATAGATGTGCAACTGTCGTTTTTCCTGAACTCAAAAATCAAATAAAAATTATTCAAATTTTTAATAAATTTTGATCATTTTTTAAGAAAGAAAATTTCAGAGTCCGGAACCGTTTTATCTTTTTGTCGCGACTAACTAAAATTCAACTATGTTTTTGTGGATTTAAAAATAAAACACTAATAACTAAAATTTAGTTGAAATTTAACTGGTTAAAATCTTCGGCTAAATTTCAAGTAAATTTTAGTCGATTAAAATTTTCAACTAAAAAACAACTAAAATTTAGTCGGCTAGTATTTTATTTATAATCGACTAAAAATTAGTTGAATTTTAGTTAGTCGAAAAATGGTTTCGGACTCTGGTTTAAATAGATAAAGAATTCTTTTAAAAAGTTACCAGAAGTTAGTTGAACTTTCATAACTCACTAATTGAAACAAGAATTGCAGTGGAAAATTTTTTAATATCATAGAATAACCTACAAGGAAAAATTATTTTGTTACTGTTGTGAGATAAATTTATATATTTATAAAACTGCTTAATGACAAAAATCTTTAACAAATAATATTTAAAAAATCAAAAATTTGAATAAAATTTTCTAATTTTTAAATAAATTTCATGAAAATTCTCAATATTTACTAAAGACACTCAGAGTATTGCTCATAAATAGTTCAATATTTACTCTCAACCTTAGCAAACACAAACAAAAAGTCTTAAACCCAACGACAAACGAGCAACCACCTTTAAATCCCTTACATAAAGCTGCTTGATTTGTAAGGTGTTTTTGCTAAATTCGGGTGTGCGTGCGTGTGTAAACTTAGTGAAGCGTAAGTGTGAGATAAGGGTTGAAAGATGTTTGTGATTAATGAATTAAGATCTTATTTTTAACATGTGTTGTCATTTTCACAATAATTGAAAAAAAAAAAAATTAATAATATTTTTAGGATGTGTCAGAATATACTTGTATCGATGGCACAGCGCCAATCTATAAACCACACAAACCAGTTGTTGGTGTAGTGGGTGCATCGTTTAGCGTTGTCTCAGTGATGGTTGCCAACATTTTGCGACTCTTTAAAATTCCTCAAATAAGCTACGCCTCGACATCTGTTGAGCTCTCTGACAAGTCACGCTTCGAATACTTTAACCGAGTCGTGCCAAGTGATATTGAGCAGGGTCAGGCATTGGCGGAGATTGTGCAAGAATTAAAATTAACTTATGCGAGTACTGTGTGCGTGGAAGGTGAATATGGTGAGAAAGGCATCGCAAGTTTTCTCAAAGCTGCCTCTGAACTTGACATTTGTGTTGCCATCAACGAGAAAATTCTGAGAAATTCAAAAGAAGAAGATTTTGATAGAATTATTGAACGACTCTATAGTAAAAAGCAAGCAAGAGCAGTTGTAATGTTTGTGGATGAAGATAATGTGAGGCGACTCTTGCGGGCATCAATCAGAGCTAACAAGACTGGACATTTTTATTGGTAATAAATTTCAATTCTCAAATGAATATTTTTTGATTGCCATTTTTTTTTATATTAGGATTGCTAGTGACTCTTGGGGAGCAAAATCTTATCCAGTTAGAGATCAAGAATTTGCTGCCATCAATGCTATTACTGTTTTGCCACATCGTGTTGAATCTATTGGTAAAAAAAAAATTCTTTTAAATTTTAAAATTTAAATCTCAATTTATTTCTTTTTTCACAGGATTTAACAATTATTTTCTCGCTTTAAAACCACAACTTTATCCAAATCAATGCACGATTAACAATATTAACAATCAATCAATTGTGAATTGTCGCAATTTGTGGTTCAATGAGTTCTGGGAGCAGCGACACAAGTGCAAGTTCGAGCCAAAGGTTAAAAATGTTACAAAGTGCACTGGCAATGAAGATTTGACAGCTGGTTACGAGCAGGAAGGTCTTGTACCATTTGTGATTGATGCAGTCTACGCTTATGCTCATGCACTTGATGATATTATCAGATCAAAGTGTGGTGAAGAAAATCGTGGCAATCGTGACTGCGTTAATTCATTGCTGCCAATTTCTGGACCTGAAATGCTTAAAAGTATCCATAATGTTTCATTTCGTGGTCCACAAGGAACGGAAATCAGATTTAATGAACATGGTGATGCTCTTGGATATTATAATATTTATCAATATCAGAAAAATGATCAAAAATATGATTATATGCAAATTGGCACTTGGAAAGAAAGGTTTGTATTTAAAACACATTTTATAAGTTTAATTTAAAAACTTTTGTTTTCTACACAGTTTAAATCTCAACATTCAATCATTACGATGGATTGGCGGTGAGCCAAAATCAGTTTGCAGTGAACCTTGTCCAGCTGGTTCAATAAGGAATTTCCAAGATCAAGTAATGACAAAAACATAAAGTTCTTTTTAAATGTATATTTAATGATATTAAGTTGTCAGTTATAGGAGAAGATGAACAAAAGGAGAGAAAAAAATCACTTTTTGTTCATGTTCTCGGTTTTGTTTTTAGTTGATTTTTTCTTAAAATATTTTGACGTGAAATTTGTTTAATGTTAAAATAATTCAGTTTATTCTTTTATTTTTATCTAAATTTATTTCTGTCTCTTTTACATAATTCTGCCTTATTTGAAACACTTGAGGAGCTTTTTTAATTATAACTTTTCATTGATTAAATTGCTATAAAGTTATAATTTTATATCTCTAATCAGATTTGTTTATTTTGATTTATTTAATGCAATTATGTCCAAGAATCTTTAAATTTGGATGAAAAATGAATTTTCTAGAGAGATTTTAAGACATTTTAACTATATTTTCTTGAAATTTTAGTTCTATTGTCATACTTATTAATTTTATAAAGTAATAAATTTTATAAAATAAGAAAAAAATTTTAAGATATTTTAACACAAGAGTTGAAAATGTAACGGATGAAGTTCTATTCAACATTAATTTTCTTATAAAATTTATTCAAAAGACAATTGTATTTAAATTAATATTTGACTCTTTTTCTTTTCTTGGTCAATGACTTTTTTTCACTTTTTTCGGTCATATTTTCTCTATTGATTTATTGTTTCTTTTTCTTTTGGATTTTTTTTATTTTGAAAAGTAAAATAGTTAAAGCAAGATAATTTTATATAGTTTCAAAAAGATATTTTTATTCATGACTAATTCTTAATTGTCTTTCAAAAAACTCTTCAATGTTACAAATTATTGTTCATCAGTGTTATGAGCAACAACGTGATAATGTTTAATAAGATTTCGCTCATCGGCGAAATATCGATTGTGCTCCTTATAATACCATTCTGTAATTTTCTGTTCCTTGTGTGATCTTGAATGTGATCGAGCTTCTGGTTCTTTATCAAATTTCATACCGCAATCCGGAAAAACGCAAGAATAGATGAATGGAAATAATTGTTTGTGTACTAGACGCATATGGCTTGTCATCTCGAAACTCATCTTTGATATCTTGTGGCATTGTGAACATTCATAAGCTATTACATTATGATTTCGTGATTTGTGATTATCCAAATTGTGTTTGCCGTTACTCGCATATGTACACTTGTCACACTTGTATTCGCCATTTTCTTCTTTGGCTACTTCTAAAGATGACTTACGAACTTGATATCCCAATTTAATTAATAATTCTTTCGATTGACGATGAAAATGGTCGCGAAATAATGCTAATTTAAGATCTGGCATCGGTGTTAACGTCGATGGCTATCGAGGATAATACTTGCTGAAGTCACGAAAATCGAAATTTCTCTTTGGACTAATAACATTAGGATCAGGATCTACTTCATCATCAAATGACAAGATATACACATATCCTGGTTGGTTCATATCGGCTTGCCCATAAAATCCACCAGCCTCTTTGTTTCTCAAATATTTTGTTCAAACTTTTGCACTGTATCTACGAATGAATTCAAATTCGATATCACGAAGTAAATAAAGGTTGTTAACGTGTTTCACAATTCTTTTCTGTGTATAATCTTTGTGTTCGTGACGACTCAATTTATCTTTGAAATCTTGTACGCTAATTCCAATGTAATGACGTCTTTTTGGATATTTAAGTGTTACCTTGTGTAAATCTTAAGCAAGTTCCTCACCAATTAACATTGGTAATTCTGGTCCGTATTCTATAGGACCATCTGTGACACTTTTTTTTATATCTTTTGACGTGGGTGAAGCAATATTTTTTTTTGGCATACTGGCACATACTCTTTTACCACAGTTTTCTACATTGCACAATGATCCATTTGTTAAGAAAAGTAAAGATGAGTTGATTGAGAGGTGAAAGCTACAGTGAGTTAAATGACTAGCTGCTGTAACCAAACCACATGTTTCTACTAAGCATGATCTTTCATTTTCTAATGCTGGAAGTGGCATGTCTAACGATGTTTCGAAATATCGGTTGAACCAGTATTCTTCTAGCTTATCACGTATTTCTTCTGCATTTTCTATTATGTCAATAGACGAAGCCCAAATAGCATCTGGATGATACTTTGTATCTGCATTACTTGTACCAGCACCTGATTCATCTTCTATTTGATCAACAACATCTGATTCTTCTTCACTACTGCTAATAAGATCGATAGTCTCCATGTTATCTTTTTCATCGCTGCTTATTAAATTGATTGTCTCCATTTTTGATACTTCTATTGGACCTAGATTCAGACAGACAGAATGACGGTAACATTTGCAAGTACATAGAAAACCCCGCCTAATTGTGTTCTATGTACCGCAAAAGGCGTACACTCATAAACTCCAATATCTTATAGAAGACAACCCTTAGTTATTCACCTAGGAATGGTCTCCTAACCAATAAGGAGAATTATGAGCGTTCACACAACTTGCTTTAACTTCTTCCAAAGCAACTCTTAGTTATTCACCTAGGAATCGCTTTTTCTGAAGAAAAAGAAAGTTATGAACGCTAGTGAAATTTCATCCAAATATCAACATACCTTTAATCTAAAAGTAATCCGAATTCGGATTGAAAGTTGAAGAAATTTTGAAATTTTTGCTCCTTATCATTTTGCATTACTTACTTGCTCTTGCGAAGTATAATGAGATTTCATACAAATTTTTTTAATACAAAATTCCAAATCTTTTTACAAGAAACCGATTAAAGTGTGGGTTCAAGTCTCAACCAAAGTCCTTCTTATTTTTAATTTTTTTTAATTCTGAGCTGTTATGTGTCAAAATTGAATGAAAAATGAATTTTCTAAAGCGATTTAACAAAATTTAACCTTATCAAAATTTATTTTAATGTTTTTGTATTAGTTTGTGCAGAGTTGTTAAGAGTTATAGGCGAAAAAAATTAATTTTTCCAAAAATTTGTTTTTATTGGATTTTTAGTTTTTAAGTCATTACTATAAAATGAGAAAAATATTTTTTTTTTCACAAAAATCAAAATTTTTAGCTTTAAGGCCTTCCAAAGTTATGCTTCTGCTGTGCTTACATTTGAAAATTCATTGACCAGTTTATCAGAAAAAATATGGTTGATACCTTGTTGAAAAGGTATTTTAAAGACCTTTCCAATGATGTATAACATGTAACATTTACATTTTATTTGTGGTCACCAGAGCGCCATTATTGATGAAATTTCGGTTTCTTATTGATATTTGTTTCGGTGAAAAATAGAAAGATGCTTGATAAAATTTATTTTAATGTTTTAAATTGATTAATTACACAATTTCTATGCAACACATACAAAATTTTTACTTAATATAATTTTTTAAGTTGTTTAATTTTCTTATAAAAATTATATCATGTATACAATTTAATTAAAAGACAATTGTATTTAAATTAATTAATATTTGACTCTTGTTCTTTTCCGTGGTGCTGCTGAAGTGCTGTTGGACATGCGTCAGATGTAACATTGATGCTTATGCTCTTAATGATACTTGCATAGCTTGTAGTCCAGGTTGGCGTCCAAATGTAAATATCACGGGATGTGATAAAATTCCTGCAGAAATTATAGACTGGCTGTCACCTTGGGCCCTTGTACCGCTCGTTTTTTCATCAATTGGCATTTGCTTCACCATTTTCACTACATGTGTATTTATAAGGTTTGCATATTGTTCGCTTTTTTATTTCTACATTAACATTCTTATGTTACAGATACAACAAGACACCAGTGATAAAAGCAAGTGGTCGTGAATTGTGCTATATGCTATTGATTGGTATTCTTCTATGTTACTGCATGTCTTTCATCATTCTCGCACCGCCAAACATATGGTCATGTGCATCGCTTCGTGTGGGAATTGGTTTGTGTCTGAGCATCTGCTACAGTGCCATTTTCATAAAAACCAACCGAATATCGAGAATTTTCAATCAAGGTGTTAAAAGCATTCAGCGACCACTATATACATCGCCTATCTCTCAGGTTGCAATATCAAGTGGTGAGTAATATAACGATTTTAAAGCTTTCTTCAATTTATTTTGTAAAATTATTTGTCAACAGGAATTGTAGCAATTCAATTAGCTGTATCAATTGCATGGCTAATTTATGATCCACCAGATGTTAGAGAAGTTTATCCACATCCACTTGCTGCTGTGTTAACTTGTAAGGGCTCAGGCTATAGTCTCATGATTTCACTTATTCTCATCATCTTCCTTGTGCCATTGTGCACTTTATATGCATTTAAAACTCGCAAAATTCCCGAAAATTTCAATGAAGCCAAATATATTGGCTTTACAATGTACTCAACATGTATTGTGTTCCTAGCCTCAATTGCCATTTACTTTGGCACATCCAATGATTACAAAATTCAATCATCGAGTCTCTGCATGTGCTTGAATATAAGTGCAACAGTTGTGCTCGCTTGCTTGTTTACTCCAAAGGTCTATTTGGTGCTATTTCAACCTTACAAAAATGTGCGTCCACGCAATAATAATGGTGCTCGAGGTGGAGCGCCTTCAGGCAGCAGTATTGGCATTACTGGCAGTGGCTGCGATATGGTGAGTAGCATGTGGGTGTAAAAGTGCCATTTGTAAAATTCTTGTCGAAATAAAATTACAAAAATTTGACATTTTTGCTTTGAATAGAGAAAATGACGGTCTTTTAATTTTCAATTTACTAATTAAAAAAAAATTTTTTTTGTTCTTTAAAATGTCAAAAATTTTGCTGTGAAAATAAATTTTCATGATGAATTTTCCGTGAAACATTTTCACGCTCTTTCTTGTGCAGATAACGAAACATTATTTATGAAAATTGTTTTTATGGATAAAGTTTTTTTGTGCTTCCATTCTGAGGCTATATGATGTGGTTAAAGCGAGAAAGAAACTTTTTGTATGCGAGTCGTGTGGTTCATGTAAAATTTAATTTTTCCTTAAATCTTTAAGAAAGATTTTTTGATAAAGTTTTCAACCCCTTTAATATATTCTGAAAATTTATGAGACGCACATTTTGCCAATTGAGAGAACAAAACATGAAAGTTTGATAGTTATGAAATGTGTTGAGAAGATACAATAAAACTAAATGAGAAAAACACGAGCAGCTTTTATGGCTTTAGATGACTTTAATTGTGTGTTGAACATTTTACAAGCAACAAAATCATTTTGTATGATGAATGTGAAAAGAGCGTGCTGTAATTAGCTACTTTTATTCATTAATTAGAATGAACAATTATTAGCTAAATTCAAAAACCCTCTTATAAAGAATTATACGCAAAGCTTGAAACTTTTTCAATGAATTTTCATTTCAATGATTTTCATTTACAAATTTATTCATATTCATTAATAAAATTGTTATAAGATAGAAAATTTCAAACCAAAGAATTAAATTTTAATGAAAGAAAGTTTTGAAATCTTATTCCAATAAATCTAAAACTTTATCTTAATTAAAAATATTTTCAAATACTTGAAAGAAAAATGTAAATTATTTGTTACCTTTTAAGTTCTTTTCTTCTCGAAGTTTTCATTCAATTTACATTTTGTGTATTTTCACATCCTTTTTTATAAAATTAGACAACATTTTGATATTTAAAAAACGTCTTTTTTGAAAGAAGAAAATTAATAATCAATTTTTAAAGTGACAAACTTCATTATATCGAAGGATATAACAAAACATTACGATTTTCAGAATAAATTAGATAAGCAAAGTTTTCAAAATATTTAAAATTTTATTTATTTTAATAAATTGAAAAATATCAAATTGAAAATGAGAAATGTAGAATTTAACAAAAATTTTTTAGCTTTTAAAGCATTTTGATAAAAATAAATTAAAGTTCTCTTTTTACTTTAATACTTTCAAAAAGCTCTCAGTTGTGGTTGATAGCGATAAAAATAATTTTATGTTATCTGAGTGATGCTTCTGCAGTGCATGTTGCATAAAAAACGTATAAAGAGTGAAGTGATATGAAGTTTTTTTGTTAACATCACGCTTTTAATTAAAAATGTCAGTTGTTTGAAGTTTTTCTCATATCTAACGATTTTCAAGTTTTGTAATAAAAATAAATAAAGCAACTTTATGATGCAATTGAAAAAGTTTTAAAAAAGTTGATTTTATAATCAAACTTTGTTAATCATATCACAAAACAGTCATTCATCATGTACACAGACTCTCGAAATGGCATAATAATTGAAAGTGAAGACAAAATAGCACCTTCATTCTTTCTCTCTTTCTTCTACCTCACCAACAATAAAATGACACTTTGAATGTTGCTTTATTGTCATGTAGAAGTCATTAATCATAAGTCATTGTACAAACGACACTCAAGAATGGCTAAATTCTAGTAAATGTTGATGAAATTGCTCATTTCGTAGTCGATGAATGACTCGCAGGATTCTATTTCGTATGTTTGTGACACATGTTTGAGGTGAAATTTGTTACAGCTTTATCCATAAACGGTAAAAATAAAATAAAATTTAGTAAATAAATTCTAACTTAGTTTTTCTATTCACAAAATGAATTGAAATTAGATTTTTAGAAATGCACTTAATAAATTTCACAGCCTAGAAAAATAAAAAAAAAACTAAACTTTTTAAAATCACTAATATTTTATTTCTTATTGAAAATAAATTGTTTTTTATGAGTTTTGAGAACTTATTTAATTTTAAATTTAATTCCTTCAAGTCATATGTTTGTAATTTGCTATTAACTAAAATCATGTAACATTTATTCGATGAGTTTTTAGTTGATTACATACCAGTAATACGAAATTTAATTGTTCAATAAACAATTTTTGATTGGATTTCAAAATTTATGATCTAAACTCTATATGAAAATTTACGAAAATTTAAAGTCTCTTTTATGACACTCTACATAAGAATTTCTGATTTAGCTTAAATTTGTTAATAATAACATTTTGCCAAAATCCCCTTAAGCGAAAATCTTGACTCTCGACTGTGGTTACATAAAGCTAAGCACACAAAAATGTAAAGAATCAAAATTTAAATGCTCAGCTCATTAAATTTGTAAAATTTTCTATTTATAATCAAACATTTGTGTTTGAATTGAATATTTCTCATAAAAAATGAGCTTTAAATTGACACAAATTTTTTATATTTTAGTGAGATAATTTTTATGATCTGTGAAGACAGTGAATCAAAATTTTTCTTAAAAATTTTACATTTTAAATAAATGCAATAATTCAAAAGAAAATATATTTTAAATTTTCATCTTTAAATTAAATTTCAAATGCAAAAAGTACACAAAACCAGAATCTCAATTGCAACTAATTAAAATTCAAGTAAATTAATTCGATTAAATGTTAATCGCTTTATGTTTTATTCAGGATTTGAATTTCTTGAATTTTAGTTAAACGTAAAACATTTTTTAAAATTCACTATAGTAAAATATAAATTCACATTTAAAAATTTCTTTTTTTATTTTCATGTAAATAAAAATCCGCCGCCTGTTCATCACTACCATCACAATTATAATACAAACATTATCACATGTGTAATGGCAAAAACTAATAATAATGATAAACTCCTTCCTGCACGCTATACATTGTCTATATTTATATATAAAATTTAAAATTTGCACGCAAACCACGACCATCAATCAACGTTTAAATGAATGCAAATTTTAATCATCACTTTACATTTGTACTATTTACTTCGCACTTGTATGTGTGTGTGTGTGTTTGTTTGTGTCTAAAATGCATTAAAATTAAAGAAATTAACAAGTCGACAGCCGTATAGCATGCGATTCTCATCAAATGCACCCACAACGCCAACGACAACAACTTCAATCGATGTAATTGAGGGCAATTTAAGCGGAAAACGTGGATCAACGACAGTAGCGTCACACGAGCAACCAATTCAAATTGTCGAACTTGATAATACTACCTTAAATGGTTCAACTCCGACAATTCAACATAATAGTGATGATTGCAGCATTCTCAAGACAACATCGGTCGATAAGATGCAAGAAATTATGAATGCAAGTGCAAGCAACGAATATACTGAGTCACCGCCGCTCAACGACGACGATGGGAATGTATAAATCGAGGCTAAATGCTCACAATTGAGCGGATGGAGGTGGTGTCGATGGAATGATGATGCCAATGGATTTTTATAAACTTCATTTCAAAATTTCATGTGAGTGTAAAATACTTTTTTTTCTATTTTTACATATCAACTCTTTTATTCCTGTGATTGGTTGAAAATCACATCGGATGTACTTCATTAGTAAATTTAGAATATATACACACAGTTTTTGAATTTGATATAAATTTTTTTTATATAGAAAATCATTCTGAAATCATTTAAAATTTTTAATTTTTTTTAAGCTTTTATATTTTGATATCATAGTACAAGCAAAAAGTCATAAAATATCAATATAAAAATTTATTGATATTAGATTTCTCACATGCTTTTTCCTCTGTGTTATATCATTATTACATTATCTTCTTCCTATTCGACATTCACAATAGCAATTGTCAAAACGTGATGTCAATGGACACATGCAGCTGTTATCGTAGAGACATAAAAATTGTTGACAAAAGGAAGCAAAATGGCTAATGTTTGAAATGCTATGAGAAAAAGAAAACAAAAAGTAATAAAATCGTGATTTAATGGCGATTTAGGGAAAGGTTTGAGATGAAATTTCACCAACTTGGTGGTGAAGAAAAATTAACGACATGTGATTATATTTTATTCTTTATTGAAGAATTTTATGACATTTCTTAACATTTCTAAAATCATATTAAAGTTCTCGAAGAATGTTTTTTATTTTTATTGTAAAAATCTTCAAACATCAATAATAACATTCTCAAAGTCAACCAAAGCACTTCATGACAGTTTATGATAAGCTTAAAGCACATTTTACTCATTTCCCATGATAACATGCTGATTTATACGATTTTTTTGACACTCAACATACGTGTACTATGCGATAATAAATGTGAAGTAAAATGCCTACAAAATAATGCCACACCAGCACAACATGATCTTATTATCGCTCTCCATGATGCTTTCATAAGTAATATTGACGACTGTTTTGAATGTGACCATAAAATGTAATGCATGAATTGTATAAGTTGCTAAAAAGTTTTTGAAACAAAGAAATAAATTAAAAAAGACAATCAAGAAACTATAAATTACTAAGATTGTAGTAAAATTTTCAACCCTACGTGGCCCGCCCAAAAATCAAATCCATCAATCCATTGTAGTAATCCATTTTTTAGCAATTCAATTTCTTAAATTCATATTTTGAAAAAATTTGATAACTTCTTAGAGTTTTCTATTTGATGCAATACAAAACAACTAAAACAAATAAATATTTTTCTCAATTTACTTTTATTAGTTTTTATATAATTTATGAATATTGCAAAGCTTGTTAATAGACTGTAGAATCCACGATAGTTGGTTGCTCTCTTAACCATCGCTTTTCTTCATCATCGCTTTTGGAAAGAATAATGGCGTACGGATCATCAGGCGTATCATTATAATAAGCCTTTACTAGCGTCTCGTTTAATCCATCAACCAAGGTTGGAGCTTCTCCAACATACGCATCATAAACTGGTTTTCGGATGGATTTTTATGATTGATTCTTTGCTTTCAAAATTAAACAAGTGATTGTGCATTGAAATATCTGCCTTAATATGGCTAGTTTACAAAATTTAGGAACAAATTGGGATAAAAAAAATCAAAAAAGATCAGAAAAATCAGACTGGTATCAAAAATTTTTGAAATTGTTCTCAGGTCTTTTATGACGATTACTCTTTTATTGATTTCTTTGATAGTTATTGACTAATTTTCATAAAAATTTATAATTATAAATTTCACAGAAATAAAAACTTTCATTGCCTAAAAAATATGACATTGAGTAATTTTTAAAGTTTATGTTTTAAAACAAATTTGAACAAATGTTGAAGAATCTTATATTTTTCATCATTAAAATATTCAATATGTCACATGAACGTGTGTGTGTGTGAGAAAGAGAATTGAAGAAAATATTTAGAAAAGTGAAATTGATTCCTGATTTATCGCATGTCAATATGAAGCGGAATTGAATCATGATGTCTTTATACACACATGCTCTTTTACACCATTCAATATGATTGACATGTTTTGTGAAAGATTGAATATTTTTACATTATAATAGACGAATATTGAAGAAATCAATTTATTAGCTTTAAAAATTGATATTTTTTTTACTTTAAGCTCAAACAAAGTTCAATTTATCTTTTTCGACGAGTTCAATCGGCAAAAAATTAACCCCTGAGTGATTATAAGCTTAAAGAATTTTATTTCTTTCCTGCTTTTACGTGAAACAGTTTAATTCAGAGCGAAGCTTAGTGAGACTTATTAATGATATTTAATTAATTAAATCCATTGAAAGATATGGCACGAATAAATGTAAAACGTGATAAAGGTGTTTTTCATTTTGACTAATTTGCGTAATTAAAACAATGAATAATTATCAGAGATTTACAAATTAAGGTTACATAAAGTCAGCAAATTTTCTTAAAGCTTTCATTCAACATTATAAAATTCAGAAAGATTCTTCGCTCGGACAAATAATTATTTTTTTTTTTCAAGTTCTTTTTCATTAAATAGAAAAAAAATTTTAAAATATTTTAAGCATTAAGCATAAAATTAAATGACAGAGACATTTTTACTAAAAATTTTTAATTCTGCTAAAAGAAATAGTTTTGTCAGCGAGATATCAAGAAATTTTATATAAAAAGTTTAAAGTTTTAGAAATCGTTTCAAGACTAATTTAACACAGAGAGAAAGTTTTTTTAACTGGGATAAAGTTTGTGCCAAAAAAGCATAGTTATGAAACCAAAAAAGAAAACTTTTTTAAACTCATAAAACTGACGCTTACAAAACATTTTTAACACTTATAAAAAATTTAGAAAGTTTGCTTTTTAGGACTAATAACTATGTTTTATTGGTTCAAACTTTATCTCAGTTAAAAAACTTTTTTCTCCGTGAAGTTCAAATAATTTTTAATTGACTAAAAAACACTAATTATCTCAAATTTAGTTGAGGTTTTACAATCGCCTAAAAATTTATTCAATTTTAGATATTCATGGCAAAAATGTAAAACTATTAAGGACTCTATATTCTAGAAAAACATTATGAGTGCTGAAACAAAAATATTAGAAGAATCATAAATTTTTTTATAACACAGTGTTATAAAAATTTTTATGAGTCTTATAATATTTTTGTTCTAGGACTCATAATGTTTTCTCTCCGTGTTATTTAGAATTAAGAAACACTACCCTAAACGGTTATTATCGTATATATGGAGTGATTTTGTAATAATTAAAAGTTAATCATTTGAATTGATTGGTAAAAAATTTTGATTAAAATTATTAAAATAATTCAAAAAATTTTTAAATTGATAGTAAAAAAAAGTTATAGTCTTCTCTATACTTAAATTTTTCTGAATTTTTAGCGAAAAAAAGAAATAGATTTTCTATGAAAATTTGAGACTCTCAATTTTCATAAAAACACGCTCATGTGTGTTGAAAATTTAATGCTATATTGATATGAGAAATTTGAAAGGCTTTTCATGTTGCCACATGAGTTTCATAAGCACACACATAGATTCGCAAACATATTTTTTTTTT
>JACWBX010001705.1:0-10485 GCA_014622435.1 Polypedilum pembai | reverse complement strand
CAAAAATGTAAAACTATTAAGGACTCTATATTATTATTTAGAATTTAAATGATCTTAAAACCTTACCCTAAATAGTTGTTATGGACATTTAGGAGTTATTTTGTAATAATTAAAAGTTAATCATTTCAATTGATTGATAATAAGTTTAAAATTATAAAAATAATTCAAAAAAATTTCTAAATTGATAGTAAAAAATGTTATAGTCTTCTCTGTACTTAAATTTTTCTGAATTTTTAGCGAAAAAAAGAAATAGATTTTCTATAAAAATTTGAGACTCTCAATTTTCATAAAAACACGCTCATGTGTGTTGAAAATTTAATGCTATATTGATATGAGAAATTTGAAAGGCTTTTCATGTTGCCACATGAGTTTCATAAGCACACACATAGATTCGCAAACATATTTTTTTTTTTTCAATAACTTTATGCTTGCTTTTGAAATTGGTTGTGCTTTCATCTCATTTCTAAGTGATGTGTATCATCGTGGGATTTAATTTACTTGTCAATATTCATTATTATATTCACTTAGAGAGACAAAATTGATAAATTTCTTCATTGTTGTAGGATTGAAAGCAGTTTGATGTAAATTCAATTGGACAAAACAATTTAGCAAATTTTTCTACAATAGAGCCTTGAAATAGCATTTTTAAACTTCATTCTTGCTTTTAAAAATTGAATATTCATGGCAGATGAATATGTTATGAATAAATCATAGAAAAGAGTGGAAAATTTTTCGCCTTTATCATCATCAGCAGCAGCATATCATATACATAGAAAATCTTTTTAGTCTCGAAGCTTCTGCTGCTTCTACTGTTCCTGCTGTTGTATTCTGTTGATGAATAAATAAAATGGCAGAAGGAGAAATTTAGTCATGCATGACAGAGTGAAAATTTTTAATTCACTTGTATTTGTTTACTTCAAACTTTCACACACACGCAAACATATTGTGAGAATTCAAGACAAAAGAATATCAATTTTAATTAAATTTATTATATGTTTTTTTGGAATTTTACCTTTTACATTTTTTCAATAAATTAAAAAGAAAAGTCAAAGCTCGAAATCAAAATATATTAAAGTTGATAAGCATCTAAATTTGTCTTAAATTAATTAACTTGATATTATTTTAAAGTTCGGCCAAATATAAATCTACATAAAATTAAACTACACAGAGGAAAAAATTTTTTAAGTGGCATAAGGGTGGATTTAATAAAGCTATTTATGAGGCATAAAAATTATACTTTATAGCACTCATACATTTTTTCCCATACAAACTCTTTATGTCTTTTAAAACTCTTTTACCTCTAATAAAGTTTTAATTTTTTTCTGGCATAATGACACTTTATTATATCCAACTTTATGCCAGTTAAAAAATTCTTTTCTCCGTGTAAAATAAATACAAAATAGTTAATTAATATTATTCAACATTTCAAACTTTTACTTAACACTTTTAGGCACTTTAAGTATAAATGAAAATTGATTTATTCATAAAATAAAAACATTAAAAATTATTGAAATGAAAATTTTTTATTACATTGAATCTTGATTTTTTTTTATTGTTGAACAAAAGTTAAAAACAACTTTAAGGCATTTTTAACTCTTTACAACTCAAATTTTTTATTTATTCAATTCACTAACTTTATTTCATTCAATAAAGAAATTTTTTGAAAATTTAGAAAAGTTATTTTTTGATATTGTAAATATGTTCGATAGTAGGAAAAGAATTGTTTTTGACCCTTGCCATAATGTAAGAAATTGTTTAAATATATAATGTAGCTTCCTTATGTGTTAAATAATTCATGAATAACCCTTTTTCACATGCAGCTAATTAAAAAATGTTCATAAAGCAAAATAAAATGTAATCCAGCATGTTAATTACTCATCCTTTTTTGTATATGGGATGATGACAAAAAAGGAAAATCACAACAAATTAAGAGCATTTAACGTTCTCATTAATTATGCAAATGTGGAAAAGTACATTAAGACTATGTTCCTTTCTCATTTTTTCAAACTGTGGAAAAAGCTCATCTCATTTCACATAATCTACTTTTGTATATAGAGCTTGAGGCAATTACAAGAGAGGTTTAGCAAGAAAACTTTTCACTTTTTCTCTCTGTGTATTTTGCTGAATGGACATTTGTTGATCTCTTCTTATTATCTATGAAATAGAAAATTTTTTTATTTCTTTTAATTAACATTTCATTGATAAAGAAAAGATAAATCTTCTCACAGCATGGCAACCCCTTTTACCTTTCATTTCTTATGTGAAAGTTTTAATTTCCGACATAACCCTCTTCACAGGCATCTAAAATAAAATGACAGTCAAAAAAAAAAGTCAAGAGAGAAAAAAAAGTGTTGAAAGTCATTGATAATTCCATACCAGAAGTTGCAAAAGTTGAAAATTATGAAAAATGACTGAAGGCAGGAAAAAACAGTTTAGAAAGTAAGAAAGAAAGAAAGAATTCGTAAGTAGCTTAGAAGCGTAAATTTTTTATGACTTTGTCATTATCACTAGGTTTGATAAAAGTTTCTTCAACAACCAGCAAGTAAAAAATTTATTTAATTTTCATTCCCTTGCAAAAGAAGAGAAAAAGGAAGGAAAGAAAAGTTTATCGCATGAAATCTCAGTAAATGTCGTCATTTATGAGAGTACGGGACGAAAACAACAATGACAACAAGCGAGAGAAATTTTTTTCGCTTTTTCGTCATTCTTCATGCTCATCATAATCATTGTAATGAATTTTTGTGTATGCTTCTTTGAGCAAGACAAGCGATGCGTAAATAAACAAAAATATCTTTCTTTAGTCTATTTTTCCGGAATTACTGCTCTTTCTCCTTTGCTTTATGACTTTTTCTTCTCCATCCACTTAAAGACAATAGTTTTGGGCTGTGAGCTATTTTGCTCATTTGAATGTAAACATACAACATCAGCAACACATTTTCATTCATTACTCATATGTTGTAGAAGTATTTATCAGAAATTGGAATTAACAGCATTTTTATGTTTTCTTCTTAATTCTTGAAAGCAGGGATGTTAAATCAAAAAAATGTTTTAGATAATTTAAATGAAACAAAAAATGATAAATTAAAAACTCTTTAACTTTTTTTAAATCAAAATTTTTTAAAGTGTATAATTTTTCAAAAAGACTTGACAGTAAACTTTTAAGATTTTAACAAAATATTATATACTAGAAGAAAATAGTTTTGCAGAAAAGAATCTGAAAATTCTCAAAAGTTTTTTGATCTTTTGCAATTTCATACATAAACAAAAGATTTCATGACAAAAAATTTTTTGATTTTTTAAATCTTCTTCTTCTTGACTCTCTTCTGGAAACAAATTTTAAATGGTGACCTTTGGAATGATTTGGATCATTTTAAAAAGTGTTTCCATTTAAAATAATAGTATTACTTATGATAAACTAGCAGAAAAAAGACACTTTGACATGTCTATGTCCGAGCGGGAATCGAACCCGCGTCTCCTGATTTCCGGTCAAGTACTCTTCCACTAAGCTACCGGCGGACATCTCAAAGCTTGGCAGAATGCCAACTTAAAACTTTTTATCTGCTTAGGTTATCGTTGCTGGACAGGAATTACTTTGTATTTCCAACAACTTAAAATACTTATCAACCATTGTGTAATTTAAAACAAAACGATACACATTCTATCTTCCTTTGTTTTTTATAAGAATCAAAAAGAACTTTTCGAGAAAAATGAAAAGTTCAAAAATGTTATTAAGAAATTATAAAAGAAATATTTTAAAAAGTATTCTTTTATAAAATTTAGCTTTTTTTTAAAGCTAGCTCTTAGCTCCTTTTAAAAAATAATACTATTCTTCTGAAAAGTTTAGAACTCTTTGCTTTTAGTTTGATTTTTATGGTATTGTAGAAAACACATTTTATTCCTAAAATGTAAAAAGTTGAATTTACCAAGCTTTGAGACAAATATGATGAATTGAAGTTCTATGAAAAACCAATGAAAATAAAAATGTCAAAGAAATGTCTAAAATTTATCTAATTAATATAACATCATTGCTATATAAAAAAATTAGAGTAAATAATAATCTCAGTTAATGATGTTTAGCAAAAATTTTTATAATTGTAGAAATTAATAGTTCAGAGAAGGAACTTTAAAGTGTTTTTTGTGGAAGTCCTTTGCTTTTACAAATAGTCTATATTTCCCCCCTAAGATTTTTATCTATCAAAACAATCTTCTCTCTCTGAAACCCCTGAATTTTTCTTTTATTTTTTCTTCTGACGTAAACAGAATACTTATGAGATTGTCATGGTGAACAAAGGAAAGAATTGCAAAAGAAATTAAAATGAACAACAAAAAAAAAAAAACAGTTTGTCTGTACGAGTACATTTAGGGTCTGAAAAAATTTAATTTTCATTATTACGAAATTTACACTGTCTTCTTTTCCACCTTAAGAAGTAAATAAAAGAGACTTTTTATGAAATTAAATGAAAAAATTTTATTCCTCGGGTAAAATTATCAATGCTTGAAAATTGTGTTTACTTTTTATTGAAATTATGTTGAGAAAAGTTAATATTGACTTTTCTTCAAAAAAAAAAAAAATTTACTTGAGCAAACACATACGCAGAATTTTTTCTCATCTCTTTTTTTTTTGGTTTGTTTATTTTCAAGGTATAAAAATTTTCTTCCTCTTCCTTTTAAAAAAGCAGAGTTTGTGATAATTACGATATTTTAAATTCAATTTGTTATGAATTTTTAAATATATAAAAATTTAACTCTTTTTTACAAATTTGTAGCATGTTGTGTGTATACAAGCACAAGCAAAAGCACACAAACATTCCATAAATAATTCACATTAAACGATGATGAAAATTGTGTTTATGTTTTTGCTTCGTTGGCACATTTTGCTGCCTTTGAGGCAATTATCGCATCATTTAACATCTTATAATAATTTTATTGCTTTTGATGTTAATTTTAGGCATTTTTGATTGTTTGCTTTTAATAAAATTCATTTGTTGAAGTCTATTAAAGTAAATCCTGACATTATTTCATCTTACATATGTATATTGCTAAAATATTCACTCAAAGCTGTGTATAAATTACATCATCATCATAATGATACCTCTTAAATGCATATTAAAGCTTCATGGCTTCTCTCACCATCTATCTTAATTCTTCCGTCTTTCTCATCATGTTATTAGCCTCTCTTCTCCATTTCTCCTCATCTTGCAATAAAAAATGAGCATGAAAAAAGTTTATTTTTTTGCTCAACAATAAATCAAACTGAAAAAGTGATGAAAATTTCATTAAGAATGGTGCTTTAACTTGCTATTTTTAGGCAAAAAGAAAAAATAATGTTTAATTAAATTGAAGTGAGTTCGGTGAGATTGAGTGGAGACTTGATTGGATAAATTAACTTTTATATGAAGGAAAAATATTGTATGTTTATTTTCTAAAGGTCAAAATACGTAAAAGTTAATAAAAAAAGTTTTATTTTCTTAATAATTTCTTACGATCTATTTTTATTTTATTAAATATATTTTCTTTTACTCATTCAGGCATATTAAAAATTTTGTTTTATTTCTCATTTCGTATGCTTTTATTATGCCATGCCAAATAAACGGAAAGTTGTACTATATTTTTAATTACTCGTGTTGTGTATATTTGAATTTTAAGAAAAAAAACTAGTATTAAAGAATGTTTCATCAGACATAAATTTTCGATTACTTTAATTTTTGCTATAACAAAATATTTATTATATGAAACATAACGTAAATTCAAATTATCGTTTTACTTCTTTACGTTATTGAATATAATATAAAAGCCTAGAACTAAAGTCAAATTTTAAATTAGCTAAAATGACATTCCTAAGGCATAATCTTGCTATATAATTTATTTATCAAACAAATAATTTGACTTACTGAGTCGTTGAAGAAATTTGAAACAGTCCTAGTCTAACTTTTTTAATTTTTACAAAAAACCAAAGAATAATTAAATTAATTGCTTCCATTTTTGGATATTTCTATCTACATCTACTGATAGTTTTGATCTAATGTACTTCAAATTTTTATTTGTTTAATTATTTTGTCTAGAATTTCTAAAAATAACTTTAACAAAAGCAATAAAACAGCTGTTTTGACAAAAATTGAAAAATAGTAAGCAGCTTTTTTGGTAGCTGTTTATAATGTTTTCAATAAACTTTTTCAAACAAAATTTATTCTTGAAAATTTTTAGAAAATTTTTCAGTTTTTTATGCAAACTGAAACATTTTAATGATTTTAAAAAATTGACAAATCTTTTTTTTCGTCCATTTTTAATTGTATCTACTTTAAGTTAAACTTAACGGAATTTTCAGATTTGCATTTTAATGTAATTTTTAGGAAACAAATTCTAATTTTTCATTTATACAGTTTTCTTATCTTTGTTTATAAAATAGAATATGTTTCGACTATATAAAACATAATTAGACAATTTTCATTAAAATTAGGTTATTTAGGTGTTGAAATATAAAATATCAGTAAAACAGCTGTTACTGTGTGTTCAAAAACCCTAATTATTTCTAAATATATTTCACAGAAACATTTTTTATTTTCAGTTGCGTATTCAACAAACAAAAGAAATCCACATATAAAGAAAATATCACATTCAAAGAAAATTGATGGTGCGTTTTTACAGTCAATTGCTTTGACATTTTGAACGCAAATTGAGTTTAATGATCAATTATTTAGCAGTAAATGCTGCTGCGCATTTCAAACGTCTTAATTTGAGAAATTAAAAAAAATATTTGATTGATGAATAAGCAGATTTTTAGGATTATTTAATTAGAAGATACTTATCAGTTTTTTGACCTAGCCTGGGGCAAATTTAAAGAGTTAAATTGAAATTCATAATTTACTTCTAAATTATTCACACAAACATGGCATTTAATGCCTCTCAAAAAACTCATTACGGAAAAATCTCTTTTTATATTTTCATCCTTAATGAAAATCTCAGGCACCATCCAAATGAATCTTTCATCAATATTTCATTAGGAAATAAAATTTTACTCATAATTGCCCTCCATCTCACATTGTGGAGCTTTTTTTTTGCAGCTAAATTACACACTTTAATTTTCTTCTTTTCTTCATTCAGTTTTTCTTTCATTATCCACTTGTAAGCGAGGGTGTGTGTGTGTATTCAGGTCAAGAAGAAAAAATAATGAGCGCCGCTTCTTTTATTTTTCTAACATTTTACTTAGACGAGGAAAAATGTTTCATAACTGGTATAAATTTTTTGAGATTTCTTCTTATAGAGTCAAATACGAAAACTTTTTTAATAAATTTAGTTTGCAATCCTGAATTTTCACTTCATAATTTTTTGTCGACTACATTCTCTATTTTTTGCTTCCTCTTGGCATTCATTTCACACCTTTTCATAATTTTTATTTTTCTCTTTTGTTTTTATACTTTCACAATATGATATTGTTTCAACGATGTAGGCGATAAGGCATTAAAAGAAGAAAAGAAAGTAAAATAGAAGCAGCAGGAAAGGAAATGAAATTAATATTGAATAGGTTTAAGAAAGACGCAATAAAGAAATAAAAGTCTTTTCTATTTTCATGAAGGTGAAAGAACAATAGACTTGAGGTAAAAAAAATTATTTACTTTAAAAGAAGAATTTTTGATTAAATATTAATTTTCTAGTAAGAAAACCTTTTTTTCTACTTCTTCAATAGATGAAGTAGATAAGACAATAAAAATAAACAACCAAGGTGTACTCAAGAATGTTGTAGTAACCTAAAATGCGAACTTCCAATTTTCTGTGTCTTGAAATCTCTCTGTTGCCCCATTGCTCTAATTTTATGTGTTGTTATTTATTTTTCGGCATAGCAGGAAACAGAGACGAAGAGAGGAAGGAAAAATAATTAAATGGTAAAAATTGGTAGGAAATGTAGCAACCAAAACAGATTTTCATGGACGATAAAAGATAGTGAATGAAGGGAGCCAGTCTTTATGTCATAATGACTTTCAAATTAATTTAATATAAATGATGTATCAGATATAAAAAATTAGTCCATTTTATTTTTACTTTTGTTCTTGTTATAATAAATCACGAAAAAGATTTCAAAATAATTTTACTAATTAAGGTATGAAAGGAATTTCATCATTATCCTTTTTGAAACCCACACACAAATCTGAAATTTCAGTTGCTCATTTCGCTAATTTCAAAGTAATAGTAATGGCGTTTAAAAATAAATAGTGAAAATGAAACTTTTTCTTCATATTTAAATGTAGGCTGCAAACATTTAAAATCAATTAAAAATTTTCATTTCAATATTTTTATTTTAGCTTTTTTGCTTCATAACAGAATTTTAAAATTTTAAAAAATTAATAAGAATTCACACTCCTTTATCATAAAAAATATAAGACTTTTTTCTTTTATGTAAAACATGAAAAAAACTAATTTTACGCAACAAAAAAAGTATGTAAACAAAAATTAGCTTAGACATGCAACAAAAGTGTCGTGTATGAGCGACAAAAAGGAAAACGAATGAGTGAGATGCTTTGTGACCATAAAAAGATCTAAAATACAAGTCGTGGTATTAAGTTTTCATTTGGCACATGGGAGTCAGTTGAGCATAAGAATATCCCATTTTATGCTTATTTCTGCTACCCTTTTGGGATGATAAAAATCCAAAAAACACACACACACACTCTTATGCAGTAAGGTTGACTGGAGAAAATTATGGAAATAAGGCGAAAGGGATATAGTCAAGCGAAAAAAGCTTCACTCGTTTTAAAAAAAAGGTCAATTTTCCACTTAGGAGATAGTAAAATTTGTTATGTTGTTGGTGGTAGGTGAAAGCATAAAAAGGTCAAACAAACGGTTCATTGAATGACATAATAAAGTTTTCCTACATTCGAGTCTTTCTGTGTGACCAACATGCATTATTATTATTATGTGATATATTGATATTGAGTCATAAATGAAATTTTCAAATAGTTTTACTCTCTATTCTTAAAAATTCAATTTTATTTAATGACTTTTTGATGTATGGTGAATTTTAAATGAAAATTTTATTGATAATATATTTAGAAATTGAAATATAACAAAAAATTATTTTTCTTTAATTATCATCATTAAAAAAATAAAAAGTTTATCATTTAACTTAATTTGACAAGTTTCAGTAACAACAAATAAACAACAATGAGACTTAATTTAAGTCGTACTTTTACTTTTCTTTTTCTCTCTCACACGGAACGAAAATTTCTTTTTTCTTTCTTTTCGGCCATGTAATTGAAATTAATGAGCAACTTAATTAAATTTCTTTGAATAAAATGCCGGAAATTAAACTCATCAAGATTTTTTCCGCTTTTTCCTTAGGAGTTTTATGAATAATGTGAATAATTTTAATGATAATGAGCAGAGTTTTGTTTTAGGTACACGGAGAGAACAAAACATGTAACTGATAAAATCTTTGTGTTTATAATGTTATTTAATGAGCTTCAAAAAGGAAAATATTATAAAGCTCAAAAATTTAATTATGTCTGACATTAGGATTTAAATCAATTATTAAAAAGTACAACAATTTAAATTTTAGAAATAAGTCATATGACATTTGAGGCAGCACAAGTAGAAATGAGCTAAATCTATCTTTATTTTGATTTTGTTTCTCTTAAAATCTATGAAAAGTCATGTCTCAAAAATAAATTTTTATAATCTAAAGTAATCAATTTATAAAACTTTCTAATGATATCTAATTTATCATACTTTGGCTTAAAGTTTTTTTAAAACAAAATTCAACATGGACTTAACTTATTTCTATTTATTGAATTTAGTCAAATAGTTAGATTTCAAACATAAACACTTGATGCTTTTATTTGTTTTCTTCTTCTTCAAATATTCTTTCTTTTCATATATTTGTATATATTTTGATTAAATTAAAACAAAAAAAGAAAATTTAAAGGTACAAATTAAATTTCAAAAAATATGACATATCGAATGACAAAAAGTTTTAAAGTTGCAGTCAATATTATGCTTTATCATGCAGAAATTTAAAATATTAAAAAATAGTATTTAAAAACCACAAAAATAGACTCGATATAAATTTTATTTCATTCTATTTTATAAGGAACAGAGTTCATACTAGAAGAGAAAGCAATAAATTTGTCCTTTATCTCACTTAAAAGCTTCACATTCACTCAAAACCATCATTTATCCCTTTCTCCATAAACATTCTTCAAAGTTCAAGCCAACTCGAGTTGTTTTGTATTTTGCAACAAAAAAAAATAAAAGAAAAGAAATTTCAAGTTTGATAATATTTACTTTCAATTTTATGTTCAGCAATGATCTAAAAGAAATAAGAGTGCTGGAGCAATGAAAATAAAATAACAGTTGTCATGGGAGAGAAGGAAAGCTACAAATGGGGTGGCAGAGAAGGATGAAAAAACATAAATATTTTTTACAATCGAATTTTTTTCACATGAAAATGGAAAAAAATGAGAATTCAATTTTCTTTATTTGCTTTTTATATTT